>JBBPOH010000410.1:0-13715 GCA_038091335.1 Phylloporus arenicola | reverse complement strand
CAACCCCGTACAGTATCGATCTCTGGACTTAAAGTAACATCGCGGGATTTACGTGTCGTCTCTTTCTCTTCACCCGTTACAAGCACATTGTCAAGTCGAGCCATCTTAATTCTCTTGTTCGTTATACCTCGTACTCTTTTCTATACGTGTTACCCTGCTTGTCGTTTTCGATTCTTGTCATCTCGGAACATCGAGTCGGGGATGTAAAAGTTTAATCAGTCAAATGGATTGCCCTTCGAGTGATACATTGACGTTTTTCGGCTACGGAAGTGGCGACGGAAGAGCGAGATATCTCGATACTCTTGTCACTTTCCTACACAAAATGAACTGAAAATAGCACCTAACACCTCCTCTGTGCTGAGATCGGATCCAGAAACGGCCCCAATCGCTCTAGCCGCATACCGCAAGGATTCGGCAGCGATATCAATTTGGGACAGTGCTGCACAAAATGGTTTATCAGGATGCAGCGTCCCCAGGATGAAAGCAACTTACGATAGGACTTGAAGTCTTCCAAGTGCTTCACCGCGGACTCCAAATAGTCTCGGTGGCGGGCCTGAGTCACGAGTGGAGAGTCCTCCAGAGACATCGCTTCAGTGTACCTTGCATGATCTATGTAACCAAAGGACAACGAGGATAGAGTGAGCACTCACGCATACCTCTCCTTTAGCACAGACGCAAGACCATTCAAAAATTCCCTTGTTCCATCACCAGAATGAAGGCTGATACTCCAGAAATGCCTAGTTTCTGAAGCTTCCCGAGACAGTGCATCATCTAATGCTTTTCGCAAGTTGTGCGAGGGAACGCGCAGAGCGAGGTCAGATTTATTAAAAATAAAGAGAGTATCCGGCTTCAGATGGCCGACGACATCATGTGGTATCCTAATCTCTATGTCTTCCTTTGATGCTCTCGGCATGATTTCGTCAATGGAGAGGACACAGATTGAGACGTCCGAAGCTTCAATACTGGTGCATTGAGTAATGTTCGGGCCGAAACAAACGAAATGAGGCTCACACGTTACCAGCTCGCTGGACTCCAATTCGCTCGATGGCATCATCAGTTGTATTCCGAATTCCTGCTGTATCGTTCAACACAACGGGTAAACCTCCAATATCAAGAGTAAGACTGAGGATATCGCGTGTGGTCCCAGGGATGGGAGATATGATGGCAGCATCCCGTTCGGCTGTAATGATTCAATAAAGCGGACAGACGGTATACAAAGGACGAACCAAGGAAATTGAAGAGGCTACTCTTTCCAGCGTTCGGAGGTCCAAATATGACAAGCTTAATCCCAGACCTGAGAATTTCCCCCCTTCGATTGTCTGACAGATGCGATTGAATGTGGTCTATTATATCCTGCGCGCGCGCGCGAGCTAGACATTGCTCTTATGAACCTGAGTGCAGGTAGAGTTGCACACAAACCTTGGTCAAACATCTGTTCTTGTCCTAGCTCATCCACATCCTCGCCAAAGTCAATGAACCCTTCGACATACATGAGACAATCCAGAATATGAGATCTCAAGAGGTCAAGGCGAGCGCGTTGCGTGCCCTGTTGTGAGCTTCGTCGTCAGAGAACGGTGATGCCCGATGTGATCAACACCTACCCCTGCGCTAGATAGCGCGACGCGTCTTTGTGCATCGGTCTCGGCATCAATGAGATCTCTCAAGCCCTCTACCTGAGTCAGATCCAACCGTCCACCCTCGAACGCGCGCCGGGTGAACTCGCCTGGTTGCGCTGGGCGACAGTACGGTAGTTTCGACAGTGCGCAAAGAACCGAAGAGAGCACCGCTCTGCCCGAGTGGATCTGTAATTCGATGACATCCTCCGTAGTGAAAGATTTTGGTCCTGTGTGGGTATAAATAGGCAGATTTGCCTCGTAAGGGGTAGAACTCGCCTTTGAAAAAGAGGACAAGGCCATCGTCTAATTTGTCGCCGGTGAGAGGGTCGATGATATGGCGAAGTTCAGCGAGGCGTGGTGTGGGTGCTCTGTCGACGAGAGATGCACGGAGGGGACGAGTGAGGGCTTTCCAGACGTCGCGCACGTCGGGCCCAGATACTCTGATGACAGCGACGCCGCCTTTGCCTGGGGGTGTGGACAATGCATAGATTGTTTTCCGCTGGGCGTCGGAGAGGGTGGCTTGGTGTCGGAGTGACTGATATGGGCAAGAACGGAGGCGATGCGCAGCGACGGGTCTCGTCGAACTTCTACGTAGAAAACGTCGAGTGACAGTCGGCAAAATGGGTTTTGGTGACACTATAAAAGAGTGAAATGATCTCGAGTATGACCGCAACATCATGTACTTGCTCGTCTCTGCGCTTTCTCACGCAGCTACACCTTTGACCACACCAGCCTTGCTGATACCTCGCCTTTATCGTCGCTACTCATCATGGGTCAAACACGTCCGTCTTGTCTTCATGGCATCGCTCCGACCGCGCTCACCCAGCATCCATAGCTTCCCAGTTCATGGAGGACATGCAAAAGCGCTCCAACTGTATGTCGATCTCTCGTCTGTTTCCTACCCTTCAAGTCTTGATGAACCAGTCACGTCTGCTGAGTTGGAGCGTCTCAAGAAGCGTTTTATGAAACTCGACAGGTATGGATCCATCCATCGTGTTATCATCACTAACTCCCATCCTATTCCCAGTGATGGTTCAGGGTCTATCGATCGCGAAGAGTTCTTGCAAATACCACAGATCGCCAGTAATCCGTTGGCATCGCGGATGATAGCCATCTTTGATGAAGAGTGCGTATCGCGTGATCAGGCCCGAAGTAATCCGCTCAATGTAATACAGTGGTGGAGGGACTGTCGATTTTCAAGAATTCGTCGGTGGACTCAGTGCTTTCAGCAGCCGTGGTGGCAGAGAGGAAAAGCTGAGATGTCCGTCTCGCACTCTTGACTTTTGGCCTGGTTCTCACGTCTATGACACAGTTGCTTTCAAGGTCTACGATGTCGACCGCGACGGCTTCATTTCCAATGGGGAATTATTTCTTGTGCTCAAAATGATGGTTGGTAATAACCTCAAGGTATCGTGTATTTCCCTACATTTTGCGAACCATTCACTCGTTGGTCTGGTTTGTTAGGATCAACAACTCCAGCAAATTGTCGATAAAACGATAATGGAAGGTGATCATGATCGGGATGGAAAACTCAGCTTCGAGGAGTTTGCCCAAATGGTTTCAAACACGGTGAGCTTTGTGTGACCAAGCCGTCTAAACGACTTTCCTCACACCTCTGATTGTTTAGGATATCGTAAAGCAAATGACTCTTGAAGATTTATTCTAGCACGTTGTATTTCATACCCTCGGCATCGCGCCACAATACCATCGCTGCAGCCTGCAGGGAGCTAGTCAGTCGGCATCGGGCGGTACAGCTACTTGTACTATTACACTCTCATCACGGTTGTATCAAGAATCCATGTTACAGAAATCTGATTCAAACCTAAGGGGGGATCTTTCATTTTCGACTATCAGAACTTTGTCAGGCATGACCATGCATGTGGTTTATCATGCAGGGATCCGAGCACCCCTATCAGATAGCGACGGGGGTGGATGCAACCGAGTTCCCCGTCCCGCCAAACACAGCCCATGATGCATGTTTCAAAATCTGGCGGGATCCCATCTAAACAAGCACCAATGGTCACCTTCATCACCCACTACTACTCGTCCAACCAGTTTCCCGCACCCTCTCTTCCATCTGTATGTCATCTCCCCACTGTCCATCCTCGTTCTGCTCCCCATCAGCGAACACAATCGTGTTCACAGCTGCACCGTTCACTGATCCTAAACCAAACGCCGTGTCGATCTCAGCCCCTCCGCTTTCCCAAAGACCGCGGGCATGCAGTGCCCGCAAATTGAGGATGAATCTGGGGACGAGCGTAAACAAAAGGGTTTGTTGTATGCCCCAAGCCACCACCATTTGCCATCTGTGTGTGATAGAGGTTGCTGTGTTATACAGCATGTTGAGAACTGCGAATACCGTGATACTACAACATCATTAGCCCGGAAACAAAGGGCAAGACAGACATAGATGAAGCTATGGACGTACACAATGAAGTAGAACATGCCTTCTCTTACGAGGAGTATCATAAAACGGTTGAGATGGAATTGTTTTGTAGCCTTGTACATTCGAAATAATTCCTTGATGGATCGGGAAGTGGTGAAGATACACATCAGTGCACCGAGAATGATCTGGACAATGTATACCACATCGCCCTCGATGGTGGGCGAAATCTCTTGCACGCAGAACGCAAAGTCCAGCACTTGAACAGCATTCACTGCACAGTGAACACCAAGATGTCATGTCAAGTGTTGTGTATAATATGAAAATTTCAACTTACTCGCTATGGGATTAAGGGGACTATTACTGCTGACGATAACATTGGACATGAAAAACAAGATGGTTTCCATAGAATAGAATGCAAGGAGGGTATAAAGGATGAGCCTTGATCGATTATTCAATGCCCATACTCTGAGGATCATCATCACTGCATCTGCCATGTCATTCATTCCAATCAAAGAACGAAACATGAAATCTCACACTCTGCAGAGCTGATAAAAACCCAGAAGCACCATGAACCAGCAAGCCAGATTGTCCTGTCTTGGAAGTGAGCTTAAGTAGTAAATGTTGGAAGTATGGACTAACAAGCATCTATTCAAACGTCATCCGTTGCCTTCAGTATTAAACCGGCGTACAGAAAAACATGAACACATACGTCTACGGTTGTTGAATTTTTCAAGCATCTCACTGACATCAAATATACAAAAAACTTACCTCTGCAGGCCCAGGAAGAAAGGAAGTTCCGACTATGATCAGAGTTAGATTAAGATAAAGCGTGTTTCGAATTTAAACACACGGATGGAAGTCAATCTAATCCACAGATAATCAGGGATTTGACAACACATATGTAAGACAAACACGTACATGACGCTGGACATCCCAAAATAACGAGCCTGGAATTTAATAATGCGCTCAGGCATGGAGATAGGCTCGGGCTGTCAGGGTACCTACAAGGACAAACAGCATGGACACCAATGTCCAAGGCTGGTTCTGCAACTATATCTGAATATCCTTATTGTCAACACAAGAAAAGTGTGCAATCACCCAGATATATTCAATCTGAAAAAATAGTCAGCGAATTATCCATGCATCATGAGAACAAACGCAACGCATACCTCGTCTGAGAATGTAAGGGCTGATGATATTTCCCATTCATTAAACGCGATACTAGAAATATGTATCACTTACAGTAATCATATCCGACACAGATAATGGCCATAACTAGGAATAATGGTGAGGCAAATGACCCAGAAGCAGACGATTCACATACGATTCACATAGTCAGTCAACTGAAGTGTTGTGACATCCTGTTGCAGGGAATTAGAAACCATGATGTTGATACGAAAAGCGTGTTAAAGCGCAGCTTGGGAAGAGTGCCCCGGAAGGGTTCAATGATGTATAAGCTTCGAACAGTATTTAGATAGCCGGCCGTTAGGTGGAGCATCAACATCGCCCGTCGGCAGCGGTTGGCGAAACGAAATTAACTCGGCTAGGCACTGCGCCGCCCACAAAAAACTGACGATTCACAGCAAATAATCGTAGGTTGACTCTTGACGCGGCTGAGGCTGTGGGTTTGGCTAGCTAATGGTTTCTTGCATGTGTTGATGGCTCAGGGTGACCCGCTCTGTCGCTTGTTTGTATCTCCGTGCTACGCCGCGGCGATGTCGATGATCTCCAAGAGGTGTAAGAATCTAGATGTTACCGAGTTTCCTGCCCCATTTTGTGAGCACGCCAGCATCTATGAGCTGATTCCGGGATAATCAGTATATATACTGTCCGGGATACTGAGTGGGAATCACTTGGCAGTATCACAGTTCTTTGGTGTGTCGGCTGGCGGTCTAACCATTACACGTAACCCTACACATTTTTATCCGGTGTTGCAGCCTGTCGGGGGTGCGCTTCAATTCCTTGTTGAAGTGTGAGGTGAGGTACGCAGGCCCAGAGTCTTCGACGACGAAAGGTACTCACGCGCGCACCGTCTTGACGCCTGTGGTCTTCGGTCAACTCGCTTGTGACGGATCAATGCAACTAGGCTAGCCAGCATCTGCGTGTGACATGTGATGGCCGCTCAACTGCTTGACGACAAGTGGGCTGGCCGAGTCCAAAGATGGGCCACTTCATCGGAGGGATACTCGAAAAGGAAACACAGTCAGATCATCGATCTTTCGTGATCTTTCTCAAATTTCGCCACGGATCACTCCTCCGAATTAGAACGAAAAGAAGCACCAAGGAGCACGATGGATATCATAGGATAGGGAGGGATGCTAAAAGTACTTGTAGGCAAAGAATAATTAAGTGGTGGGACCAATACAGGGGTTGTACATGATTATGAAAAAGAACAACAGTCCAAAGATGGGTAGACAAACAAGGAGTGTGGGGTAGTATCAAGGTGCACTGGAGCAACGTGTGTGAAATCCCCCTGTCACTGATCAGCACCAGCAAACGGATGTGAGTAACAAAGGAACATGGCAGCTGGGCCGTAGGTGGCTTGGGGTGGCGTCTATTTCTAGGAAGTGTCACCTGGCGTCCCTGAGTATGGGTGAAGCGCATGTGTAAAGGGTGTACGTGACAATATGATAGAAGATGCGGCGCTGGAGGAAAAAACAAGAGGTGGTTGTACAAGTCAGTGGGGTTGATTAAGAGTCGTACACATCCAATAACAGAATGGTGTGGTGCCGTCCAGGTCGTGAGACGGCTTCACCGCTGCCAAGCAGGGACACCTATCATGAAAGGAGAATGCGCGCTAGGCACTCCTACGTGGGTGAAAAAAGTGGTGTGAGGTTGCTGCGTTGACTGTAGTGTTTGCAAGTAAAAAGGGTCGGTAGAAGTGAAGGGAGATGGAGCACACGGGTCAGAGGGAGAGGTCATGTTTGAGGCCGAAATTGAGGTCGATGACTGAGTAATTGTAGAGCCGTGGACGTCGCTTTTATATGAGGACCATAAATATGTATTTTGGGGGCGCGGCGAATCGGGTATTATCATGTCCTCCACGATGCGTTCTTCGTCCATTTCTTCAAAGTCGCACCATCCATTATCGATGCCCTGTCTGCGTACAAAGGAGGTACTCCGCTTACGGGAGTGGTCTGCGTGTTCTGGAACGGGAAGAGGCCATGTGAATGTGGCGGAGGAGGGGGTTCGAGCAGTAGGGGTAGTACAGTGCTGGACGTTTGTCGGATCACGTCGAGCGATGTTGACGCTGACCTCATGGACAAAGGAAGAAGTATGAGAGTGGTGGGACAACTGATGCGTGAACAGGGCCTGCGCGAGCTGGGCCTGGAGAGCAGGGGATGAGAGATAAACAGCAATGCTAAGCGGTGTGGGGTAAATGAAGTACGAACCTGAAGCGCAGCGAGGTCGGTTGCCTCCTGGCCGATGTGGTTGGCAGACAACGAAGCGACGAGGTCGTCGACGGACATACTCATGATCACTGGAGAGATGAAAGATGGGTTGGACCGCCCGACAACAGGACAAGGTACAGGCCAAGTAATGCGACCCCAAACACGTGTGTAATACCCCAAACACGTGTCTAATTGGCAACATTCCGGACCTCGCCGCACCGACATCGCCCATCAATCGCTCGTTTGATCTCAGTTCGCGAGAAGCCCGTAAATACTTCCGCGCCGGACCTAACTGGCTCCACCATCTTATTCAAGTCCACACGGCATAGATCTATACTCTATATACTCTCTAGTTCATCCCCTTCGCCTCCACACCGGGCTCCAATGGAACCACGACAAGAGGTGGTGGAGTCGGAAGTTCTTTGACGTCAGCACTCCGAGCTTGCTTCTTCTGCAAGCTTTGGAGATACCCCGATCCTCCAGCGTTGAAAAAGACGACACCCAACCCCACAATCCAGCAGCCATACCAACCCAGACGGGACCACGCGGCGATGGAGTCCTCAAAGGTGAGGAGCATGAACGGTGCAGCTAAGAAGTTGAGGAGCAGTACGGTCACAAAGGTCCCTAGCAAGTCATAGGAACGCTTGACCCAAGTGATCTGACCTGTTGGGGATGTAACGAGTGGGCGGAAACCAACCCGACACTTTCGACCAACGTAAGTCACGAAGCCACCAAAGACAAATGTGAGATAGTATCCAGTTGCAATGCCATGCTGGTTCCTCTGGTCAGTCATGGCATCAGAAAGCGGAAGCTCAGTCATACCCAAAATGCACTCATGATGAATGTGATAAGTGTGCTGCCGAAGCCTGGCTTCTTGCCCTTCGGAGTGACGCGCTTGTAGACGCATTCCCTAAGCCAGATATTCGTATTGATATTCCACGCATCCAAAAGGACTTTCATATTTGGGGCCAGCTCAATATCCTGTATTTTGACGTTCCCAGCGCCCTCCCAAAGGGACTCGCCAGATGGCCCAAATCCGGTGAAACCAAGTCCGGTGAGGATGCTTGCTCCCTATAGCGAAGAGAAGAAATTAGATGATCAGGTACTAGCATAGATTGGTCTCTGACCTCCGTCAACGTCCAGATGGCGTAATATTTACAGCGTTCAACGAACCCAAGGAACTGGAAGACAGTAATCCTGGAAGATGCTCAATGAAACACACCATCAACCCTGCAAGTGACGTACCGGTAGAAGAGGCCTTGTCCCGCGAACCACGGTGTTAACGCAGTCGCGAAGTTGTAGGATGGGCCCAGAACCACAAATAGACCCAAAAAGATAAGCCCCACCAACATCTTACGGTAAGCAACACGTTTTCTGCCGTCTGGAACTGCCCTTCGTAATGGCTTTGGGGATTCAACCGATTTGAATAATGACTCGTCAACCAGAGATCTATAGGATGCGTAGGTGAGGTATGGTCCAACTAACATTCCAGGGAAGTAGAATCTGGTTACAGCGAGTCAGTAATATACACGCGCATAGCCAGTGACTTACGTGAATCCAAGAAACTCCAGTAGAGTGGGATATGTCGTGATACGCTTCTGGAGTTGCCACTTGTCCAGATCCTGCAATAGACCAATTATTAAGCAACCACGAAAAGGCGTGGAAGTATGGAAAAAACAAACTCCTTGCGATCTCCTGCCATCGTAAACGTTCCATGCAAAAGTCGTCAGTTTCATTGCGAGAACCATCTGAGGGCCAGTAATTTCAAACGTCTCGTAGCTCAACATGAAGACCGCGCGGATAATATGACTACAAAAAATAGTCAACACCAATGGAACAGACTGCAAGACATTGCGTACTTGATCGTGAGATGACCCATGACAAAACTGAAGGAGTGTTAGTTTGATACGAGTATAAATTCACGAGTTGAACTTGCAAGAAGACAATCCATGGCATGCTGGGACCTCGGAAATTTGCAGCAACGAAATAGGTTCCGAGAGCACTAGCAAGGAGTTGAAGGAAGCCCCATTGTAGATGGAGAACAGGTATCAGGAAAAAGACAGTGACGAGTACGTTGAAAGCGTGCTTGAGATTAGGCTGGGACGATGGTATTCTGATGAATAGACTCCCCAGGGGATACGCAATAAGGAGACACCAAATGAGCTGTATTGCAAAAAGGGTAACAATGCTGAATTGCAAGGCTAGGAAACAATTACCTTGATCTGGTCAACAGATGCCCCAAGTGCATCTGCTAGGGGAGCAAACAAGGCATCCATCGTACCAACTCACACTGAGACTAAGAGCAAAGTGTTGGACTACCAAAAACGAACAATGTAGCTAAAATTCCCACGCATTGAAAATTGGAAAGTGGTCCTGACCTTGCTTGCACAACGGTGCGGAGTCACTAATCACTAGTCATAGACATCTCGGGTCCTACTCACTCTCCCATTTTTTCCCTAAGGAACGTACGAGGGGCAAGTTTTTGACCCCTATTCCCCGAGGTAATGCCTCCAATATTCTCCCAGATCTGAGGTACCTAACTTTGGGGTTGCCAGTCTGATATAACATGTCTAAGACAGGTTTTCTTGACTTACTCTCACCCTCACATTCAAGAGACAATGGTTGTTGTGACGGCTTTGCCGCGACCCTCTTTGTTCAATGTTCCGAACGTACGTTCCCTGACAAGATGGAACTCCAAGCCGTTGGCGTTTGGATCGGTTGATCAACTATTTCCCATGTCCATACTTTTCTGACTGAACGCTAATGATCATCGCCCCTAGACAAGCTATTGACAGTACCAAATCTGAGACACCCACAAACTTTGTGCGGACAATTTTTCGTTAGTACTGTTTTGCAAAGGCTTCTTCGCGATGTTGTTGGTCGGCCGACCGGTTGTGATTGAGTACCGACGGTTACATATCACCATCCAGACCTTCTCGTTCACAGGTCGACAATCTGCTTGAATGCGGGGGTGCGAGAACCGGAACCAGTGATTTGCGGCAATTGCGATTGTTACCGTAGCAATCTTCCGATGATAAGAAAGACGGGGGAGTGTAGATAAAGGAAGGGTGAAACTTTTCAATCATCTCAAGATAGAAGCAGAGAGTAGGTTGGTCTAGTTGGCAACCCGTGTCGTTACCAGCACCAGAAGGATTGGAGATAAGGAAAAGTTTCGTAGAGTCAAAACGTTGAGGTGTCTGCATGCTCCTTGATCGATGCTCGCCGAGGCAGGGGGACTGATTTGAGTCTACTCGACGGTCAAGTTGGTCTGCAAGGGGACAGGAACAATCATGCGCCCAAGAATCCGTGATGTCCATGGCAGTGCGTGGGTATCACTAGTCATTCTGGACCGGGAACATGAATGACCTGAAGAAAGAACAAGTATGATCAAGTCCGATCAATTCAAAAACAAAACACTAAGATAAAAGGATTTGCATAGCAACACCATAGGGGAATCTCCTGCTAATCAAAATCGATGAAGGTGACTACGAAAACAAGGGTCGCATGTCCAAAATCTTAGCGGTGGGCAGCTTGGGACAGCTCTTCCACAATGTAATCTTTCCTATCCCCAATCGCAGTCTTGTCCCAGAAAGACTGGAAATAGAAAGATATGAAATTCCAAGCAGAAGTCGTGATTGCGTGTGAGCCCGGACCAGGACGTGCGGGGATGTCAGAGGATTTCAAGTCAAAAGCTGGTCGATGGCCAGCAACATGGGCAAGCAGGTGGCAGACCAAAATGAATAGCAGGAGTGAAACGAACAGAGCGGTCCTGGCTTTCAACGCAAACTGTCCATGAAAGCGAGGAAACCGGGAGATGCGCTCGCGTAGCGAGGGCTTGGGAGGCGGATTGAGAAAAGCAATGTAGTACTCGGGAGCGCCGAGCGAGGGCGAAGATGGAGTCACGATAATGGCAGGCAAAAGCGACTTCTCCGTGGCTTCTGGAAGCGACAGATCTGGTGAATCATCAATGGTATGTTCCCGTTCTTTCGCACGTCAACTTTTACCTAGTGGTGCAGGGACCAGGTTATAGTCAAGGCGCTGGGGAAGCCTGTGAAGTCTACGAGCTAATAACCAAGGTTACAAACAGTGTTTCACTGGTGGTTGCGGTAGACGTACCACCAGAAGACATGATGAGTATATCAAGACGATGATTTCAGAATGAAGAACTGTTTATACCTGCGGGCTTGAAGATAGGGCGCGAGCAAGCAGAACGAGTGGATTTTCAAAAGAGTGTGAGGGTTTCTGTAGTAGATTGGTAAAACACAAATGTCAAGAATTGCGCGTGATGGTAACGGTAACCCTCTGCTGCGTGCGTACCGGAAATCACCGGAAACATGTCCAAGATAGGAAACCCTCCAAACTTTCCTTGCATCCACATGTCACACCTCCACCCTTCATCGTCTTTCAGAGTCACAAACCAGACCCTGCATCAAACATCACTCCCATCTGAGAGTTATGTCCTCTCACTGACATCGGTAGCCAGTCTTTACGCCGCTTCGGCATCATCGCCATCGAACCAGATCCATCTCTTCGACAGAGCTACCTTGCAAAGCGCTGGTGTTCTCAGGGGTCATGAACATGCGACAACCCATCTCCGAACCGTTCATCCCCTAGGTGTCTCCACCCGCGAGATGCTTCTCTCCTCTGGCAAGGATGGTTATATAGTAGCATGGGACGAGAGAAGTGGATCGGCCAGTATTAAAAGTGAGTCATTCACATCTGTATCTCGGAAACCAGTACCTTAACGACTCAAAGAATTTGTTTGAAACCAGTGGAAACGTCTGGCAGAACACGCTCTCTTCTTTGTTGTGATGCATCCGATGACGGTTATCTCGTCGCTGCCGGGACTGACCTACAAGGAAAAGACGCATTCATTATCTACTGGTCAGTCCTTCAGAACATCCCACAAGCACCACATTTTGATACTCTTTTTTTTCCCAAGGGATCCACGGAATCCAGTAGCACGGCTACGTTCTCATGGTTCAACCCACTCCGACGATATCACTGCCGTGCACTTCTTAAAAAGTGAACATAAATCAAGTTCCAACAAAGTTCTACTATCGACTTCGTCAGACGGACTTATCAGCACCTCGAATGCTCTGGAAGTGGATGATGATGATGCGGTGATGCATGTTGGAAACTGGGGGTGCAGTGTCTCGCAGGGCGGATGGATAAGCAACGCACACGGAACAAGTATTTGGGCGGGTAGCGATATGGAGATGTTCAGCCGCTGGTCAAACGAGGTGGGTCTACTCTGCTGAACGGGCATTCAAAGCATCCTTACTGGAGAACGATCAGCTTGACCAATTCTCGACTATGGACATTCGCAGCCCTTCCTTGCATGACCACGGACATACCTGGGTCACCGATTATCTCATCACAGGGCATTCTACACGAAAGGAAGAAAGTGGACTTGGAGTCTTCGTTGGTTCCAATGAGTTTAGGCCATTCCTATCGTTCGATGGACATCATCTAACGACCTGAACAGGGGTGATTTGGCTTTG
Source organism: Phylloporus arenicola (assembly GCA_038091335.1). Lineage (NCBI taxonomy): Eukaryota > Fungi > Basidiomycota > Agaricomycetes > Boletales > Boletaceae > Phylloporus > Phylloporus arenicola. Next base: position 817 of record JBBPOH010000410.1, on the reverse strand, counting down.
ATCACTAGCAACGATTTATCGGATGCAATGGCCCCATGGACGATACATTCTGCGTGGACCGGCGGTCATTCCGGTATTGTGCGCTCACTATTCTGGGATGAAAAGGCATGTCCACTTGGTCCGTTTTCTTTCTGATCTTCACCTATATCTTGTAGTATGATGTCCTCGTTACCGGCGGTGAAGACTCAAAAATACTTGCGTGGCGGATCCAAACTCCTGCCGCTACAGATTCCTTGGCAACCAATCCGTTGGATAAGACGATGGAACTAGAGAAATCGAACTTGAAAAGGGGATGGGATGTCATGATGGATGACGAGCAGACTGGTGCCGTGAGTAAACGACAATGTCACAAAGAAACTTTCATTCATTTCTTTAGGCTGGTAAGCGCTGGGTGAGGCGGTAATCGGCCTTTTTCCTTCCAACCTTGTTCCTTTGTTACCAAATTGCCAAATTGCACAAGTCCTTGAAATGTTACACGTTTACAATTTGAACCTGTTGACTTTGCTGCTTCCTCATCGAGTTGGTATGGTGACACATTCGAGGATATACCATACGGATGATGAGGTACAAATAGAAGGGAGAATAGAATGAGAATGTTTCATAGCAATACCAAATGGCATAACCTCGATTTGACACACCCCAACTACGCGTCGGTTTTGTAAACTTATACTTTGAAGCCGCGCGACTTTCGGCGACCACGAGCACACTCGAACTGTAATGAAATGATGATGAGAACGAGAGCTGCACATGGATCCGAAGAGATTTACCTTCCGGCCCTTGGAGATTGTGTATGGCTTCTTGTGCTTGTGAGGGCCCA
>JBBPOH010000409.1:0-13717 GCA_038091335.1 Phylloporus arenicola | reverse complement strand
GGTATTATGGAGTGGTAAATGAGTGAAAAGGGTATGATGAAATGAAAGCGGCAATGTTGAAGGACAAGCACTAGGCTGTTAAATACTTTCCAATGGTCGGCTGAGAGATCCAATTGCAAGGTTCTAGCACAGGGCCATCATGACTGATACTGCGGTTGGCAGATATGTATTGTGAATGCAACAGAGTCCGTTGGATCACAAAGTTCAGCGCCAGGCCATCTTGACTGGTGTTGCAGCCAGAACATGGTGGACATATATTGGGGTAGAATGCAACAGAGTCCGTCAGATCACAGGGTCCAATGCAGGGCTGTCTGGCTAGCAATGTGATGGTGCTGATGGGGGCTACCTGGCCGCAAAATTCTAGCGCAGGGTCATAGCTGGCAACAAAAGGCAAGGTTAGTCAAAATACAAAAAAAGATTGATAAATGGAGACATGACCACAACAGGGTATCAGGGACCTGGGTGGTGGAGTTAGCGAAGTCAGCGATGAGGTCAGACGACAGAAAGAAAGAAAAGCACCACAACAGGCAGTGTTGGATACAATATGTTCAATTTTTGAGCCTGCAGTTTTTTTGAGCGGACAGACAAACCATTGCCATCCTGTATTGCTCTACAATCATCAAGAGTTCTACCATATGGCACAAAAGGTTGTCCGCCTTCAGCATCATGCTTGCCAGTATTGCAAACAAATGTTTGCCAGTGCTGGAGCGGTGCGCCGTCATATAGGACACTCTGAGCAGTGCCATTCACTGTGGATTATGGAGGCACAATGGGCTCCTGGGAAAGAAAGTAATACAGAACTTAATGACAACGACAAAATGGACCAACCGTCCATGCTTGAAGATTTCGCTATGGGCAACATGTCACGTTTCCCTGACAGTGGACAAGATGAGATTGAGCATCATGGTCCTCCGCATGAAGAACAACCTACCTTTCCATGTTTCACCGAAGAGTTTTCATCGAAGCCTGTTGCTGAAGTCCTCAGCATTGATGCGACACCATTCGAGCATATGAAAAGCATTCAGGATGCTTCAAGTAGAGGCTTGTATGCCCCATTTTCCGACCACGAGGAGTGGGAGCTGGCACAGTGGCTGATCAACAATGTCAACCAGCACGGAACCAAAGAATTTTTAAAACTATCAATTGTCAGTCTCCACCTACTCCATGATCGCTCAACTACTGACATACATACCTTCACAAAGACGAAGAATAGGACACAGCCAAGCTACCACAGCAACTACAAATTCTTGAAGCTCATTGACGAGCTGCCAACCGGGCCTGAATGGACATGTAGACTAATATGTGTTCATGGCGATGCCGGACCTGTCGAAAACAATGGCAATGAAGAGCCACAAGTCCTGGATGATGAATCAGAAGAACTCAAGCTTTGGATGCGCGATCCCGTGGCTTGTATCCGGGAATTAATAGGGAATCCGGCATTTCATGGAAACCTGGTATACGCACCTGAGAAAGTTTATGTAGATCAAGAAGGACATAGTTGCTGATATGATGAAATATGGATGGAGGACTGGTGATGGAAGACACAAGTATGCAATCTCTAGTACTACATCAAAAGCTTGCCTGACAAATTCAGGAGTGCTTACCAGCAGGAGCAACAGTTGCTCCGGTAATTCTTGCTTCAGACAAGACTGAGTTGTCCCGGTTCAAAGGCGATAGGACCACATGGCCAGTGTACTTGACTATTGGCAACCTATCAAAAGATGTCTGTTGGAAGCCTTCACACCATGCCTCCATGTTGCTAGGTTACCTACCAGTGTTAAAACTCGCCTTGTTTGAAGATAATTCGGTCGCTGGGTACCGCCTTTTCCACTACTGCATGAAGCTGCTGCTTCACCTGCTCATGGCTGCCAGTCAAGATGGTGTTGAGATGGTATGTGCAGATAGTGGCATTCGTTGAATCTTCCCAATACTTGCTGCCTACATTGGGGATCATCCCGAGTAGTGTTTGGTAGTGTGCTGCATGGAAAACCACTGTTCCAATTGCATGGTGCCAGCAAATCAACGAGGCACAAACATTCAGTTTCCACTCCGCAACCAAACACAAACAAAGCAAACACTTCACACACAGGCCACTGGTCGCTATCCATCCGAGTTCATCGCTGAGGGCCAGCGGCCCATATTCTCACCTTTTTGGGCTGATCTCCCTTACACCAACCTCTTCATTTGCATCTCATCCAACATTCTCCATCAGCTCCATCAAGGCCTCGTTAAGGACCACCTCAAAAAATGGTGTGGCATCCTCGCTGACAAGAACAACTTCGATGCGGGGTTTTGCGCCATGCCTGTTTATCCCGGACTTTGGCATTTCAAGAATGGGATATCAACAGTGAAGCAATGGACAGCCTCAGACCACAAGCAACTGGAGCAGGTTTTCTTAGGTGCCGTTGTCAGTGTTGTTGCAAAACCCCACGTCTCGCAGGCAGCATCCAGCCTAATTGATTTTATCTACCTCGCCCAGTACCAGTCGCATACAGACGTGACATTGGCTGCGCTACAAGCTGCCCTTGATGAGTTCCATTGTAAGAAGAAAGTGTTCATCAAGCTTGGCTGCCATGAACACTTCAATATCTCCAAACTTCATTCTCTCATGCATTACATTGACACAATCAAAAATCTAGGTAGTCTCAATGGATTAAACACTGAGACATCCGAGCACCTCCATATAGACTTTGCCAAGAAAGCATATGCTACTACAAGCCGAAAGGATTATACGATGCAAATGACTAGATGGCTACAATGGCAAAAGGCTGTCCTTTGGTTCCACAGCTTCCTGAACTGGCGTCATCGCATGGGTATCACTGACTCGAAAGGCTCTTTTTCTAGTGACTCTGAGACCCAACCTCACCATTCAAATCGACGACCCGTAGCGCCCTACTGAATATCTCAGCAACCCCATTTTCCAAAGAAAACCGTTCAGTATTTGGAACAGCACCATGGCGCGCTGTGTTTCCTTGATGCTCTCAAGGCTTTTGTCGCAACCCTACCTCGTGGTCATCAATATTTTGAACCTACTATGCACGACCGCTTTGACATTTTCAGCAATTTAGTTCTCTCCATGCCGCAGTTGGAGTATGCTGCACATGGAGACTCAAGAATTCACTCTCACCCACAGTGTTCTAATGGGGTCCACAAGTCACCAACACCAGCAAGATTTGATACGGTCCTGGTTGAGGTAGATCCAGAGCTGTGACGGTGCGGTGGTCTACATGGTAAGACTAACCCACTTCTCCCTAATGTGTTTACCCATCGTGATTGCAGGACTCTGTGTGGCTGAAGTGCAAGCCATCTTCCAGCTTCCTTTGCACATTGGTTGCTATCCTCAACCCCTGGCGTACATCCATTGGTTCAAACCACTCCAGACACACAATGAGAAAGTAAAAATGTTTTGGGTCAGCTGTTCAACTAGGCAGCAGCATCTGAACGCCGAAATCATCCCCATTGATCGGATCATTCAACATGTCCATTTAATCCCTTGGTTTGCCTGGGGTGTGGTTCATCCCCAATGGGTATGTAGTTGCGCACTGGCTGATGCACAACACTTCTACCTCAACAAGTACATCGACCTTCGCACTTTTGAACAGCATAGGTTACATACTTGATGACTCGATGATTGCGCTTGTGGTGGAGGTATGGGCGGGCGGGTGGGCGGTAAGTCATTGTTCCTCATGTTCATCAATGTTGTGTTGATGAAGCTGTCCTGTAGAACCATCCAAGCGCATCGCAGCCGTGAGATCATGTGCTATTCCGCAACCATCCAAGGCAGTCCCATAAATTTTTACTTATGGAGTCAGCGCGGACAAGTGTGGCGCGCCACCTGCACTGTCCTGCAACCATCCAAGGCAATCTGTCATATCCCAACACCATGCTAAGTACAACTCTGGATCTCCACACTGACAATCCATGTACTCCGGTGTGTATTCGCTCTCAGGGCACCCTGGACTTCCGAACATTCATCTCCCATCTCTGTTTCACCTTGCTCCTCGTTCCTCTGTCACCTGTACTACTTTGTGTACCTACAACTTGACACTCTCTCTGCCTCCATCCGCAATATGTACCAGATTCCATACTCCACCCATGTATATATACTTCTGTACTTCATACAATACCTTAGTTTGATAATCACATTAGACTTACTCCCCTCCCTCCATGAGCCTTAACAGGTTCTGCTCCAACCCCACTCCGGTCAGGCTTGTGCATGCCCGTGCCAAGCCCTACCCCCTATACCCACTCCTCTTAAATATGGGACTGTGCGGTAGACAAGGGCACACCACATAAGGTGAAGCCAAGTCCCACCCGCACTCAACTCCGGACTCCCTCGGAGTTAACCCCGGAGTAAAACCGGTCTTAACACAATCCCATAAATTTCTACTTAGAGACTCAGTGCAGACCAGTGCGGCGCACTGCCCACGCTATCCCGCAACCATCCAAGGCAGTCCCATAAAGTTCTACTTACGGATTTAGCATGGACAAGTGTGGCGCTCAAACGGAGGCAAGAGTGCCATGGTCTGCCATCGTCAATTACACATTGTTGTGGTAGTATGAGAAGGTTGAGACATGTCCTATATAGTACTTGATTATATATCTTTTGCTATGTACTGTCCTGTAGTGAGTGCCTGCTTTATGATGCACTCTGTAGTGAACAGGTTTCCAAAATTGACAACAGAGCTCTATGGAGACTATGTAGCAAGTGGGGTTACTATCAGCCCACTCTTTTTTTCCAGATGCATGCTACTCTATTACAGAAACATCAAGTGCACGATAATGCATTGTGACCCAATTATAATCATCGTAATTGTCACAATCCCTCACAATCAGCCGATGTACATGATAAGACTTTATATGTGATTATGCAGCTTCCTCCCATTGCCAATTCCCACTGAAAATGTTGCAGCAGACGATTGTGTGGCTTTTGACACTTAAAGATTCAACGCAACCCTCACGCTTGTCATGAACCATGCGTGACTCTCAAATAAGAACATGGTATGTAAGGTACAGGCAGTGACTTATTCCTCTGTCTGTCAACTCCATAATACAATGCTCTTGATAAGCTCAGTGTGTATCTCTTTCGCCACCCTTTGCCAGATTCAGCTACATTCACTCTCAGTCAAACTCTTTGTCAAAATGAACTGGTGGCTATGCGCTCCACAACATTGTCAGTTTTGCTCTAGTTCCGACATATACCTTGTAAGGTGCACTTTGCTTTAATCTTGTTGAATCATTCTATTTGCTTCCTTTATTGATGTGGTTGCTAGTGCAATGCCAAATCCTTGTGTAATTCTCTTGCGACACAATCTCATTAGATAATCTCATCTGCCTCCTCTATTGTCGTGATTGGTGGTGTAGTAACACCAATGTTGAGTGTGGGACCATGTATGACATTGGAGGATGGATTCACAACCCACGACAACACTGGACCCATTGTCCATTGCCTATATTCTTTCATCTAGTGTGAAATGGCCTACAAATGCTTGAATACAATTGTACTTTTGTACCTCGTTGACGACCACATACCAACCAATCAAGCAATTCATTCGTGATGTTTTATATACAAAGCAGTAGTACTACATGAATATAATGGTGTCGCAGCGATCACATGCTGGTCACACATTTGTCTACTTGTGGGAGCATGCAACGGAGAGTGCATCTGGATGGAGAGGTCGATACGCCAAGACATTTTGATGACCAAAGATAGTTCTAGAAGATGGCAATGAGATGGTCAATTCAAAGAGTACAGCACCTACTCACTGGTTTCACCAGAGAAGAAGATCCTTGATTTTGTCCGCTTTCTCTGGTGAGTTCAGTGCTTCAAAGTACTCAACAATGTTGTAGAAGAATGCTTCATAGTTGAACTTGTCATCTACAACAGCCCAACAGGGGGCGCTTGACAGTGCAAAGTGAAGCTATCAACACATCAACAGAGAGACATTCGCAATGTGTGATTGCTCACACCTGAACTACAGTATATGCGATGGCTTGTGGCTGAATCTTTCTCATCCTGAGAAGTTCAGTGACATGCCTACGCGCAGGTGGGGACTTGGTCAAAGAGACATTGTCTTGTTGGTCATGGCGACAAGCTGATGATGGAGATGTGAAAATACATTTGAAGGCCTGGTTACAATTTATTATTCCACAGAGGTTGAATCAGAAAAAAAAAAAAGACTCACCAAGACGAGGATGTTACAATTCACAGATGTACGCGTTACCACAGACATTATTTTCCTTTTCCACAATTACTCCTTCCTCTTTCCTCAATGTGTGACTCTGTCCCATGCTTTGTCACTTGCTTGTAATTGTGCTTACTCCTCTATAGTTCCATGTGATTCCATCAGCTTCAATGAGTCGTTTCTTATATGTTATCATTGTTCTATGTGATTCCATCGCATTCTATGATTACTCATCGCCTACACTTCTGACCTGCCCTAGAGTGTTTGGGTTCACTTATAAACACAATGTTTCCCTTTCTTTCCTTTTCTCTCTTATGCTAGATCTCCTCTGTACTCGTCTACACTTGTGCACAAATCTAGCCTGTTTCTTTCTCTCGTCCCTTGACTCTTTGAAAGCCTACGCCCATGCTTTGAATGGGTGTCTTGTCTTTGAACCTTTGAACTTGTCGAGTAGGAAACCCCCTGCATGTACTTTGAACCCTCTATCAGAGGCTATGCTTGCGCTCTATCTGAGACCAAGTGTAACAAAAAATCTAGCTTAGCTACTAAAGGCTACCCTCACTGTAGTCCCTCTCCACCATTTCACATCCACTCAGACTGTGGGCTAACCCCCACCAAACTCCCTTAAACTCCCCTCAACCCCCTACTGCCCTTCTACCGTCCATCCTCCCACCACCACCTCTGAACCCTACCCCCAGACCCCCACCTTCAAACCAACTCATGACCTCCACCTCTGCTAAAGAGCTTTGCCTCGGAACCCCTGAGGACTACGATGGGAAGGAAGAAACTTTCCAACCCTGGATCGCTTCGGTCTAACTTTATCTCCTCGTCAATGAATCCATCTATGACAACGACCAAAAAAAGGTCGCCTTCGTCCTCTCCTTCATGAAAAAGGAGACCACCCTTGGATGGGCTTCCATGTACACTGCCGATGCTATTAAAAATAAAATGTTTGGAAAATTTGATGTCTTCCTGGATGTTCTCAGAAGGATGTTCCTTACCACCGACCTCAAGGGAAGAGGCCTTGCCACCCTCCAATCTCTCGTCCAACAAAAGGATGATATCCTCAGCTACATCAGTGAATTCAAAGTGGCCACTCACTATAGTGGAATCACCGACGAAACTGTCCTAACCCAACTCTTTTTGGAAGGGTTAAACCCCACCCTGATGAGGCGAATCTATTCTATGGATAAAGTACCTGACAAAGTCGAAGAGTGGTACACCAAAGCTGAGAGTTTTCAAGCACAGTGGAACCATTTTAACCAAGTCACTTCTTGTCATGAAAGGAAGAAGACCTCTTCCTCCCCCTCATTCTGCCCCTTCACCCCCTCATCTAATGGACAAGTGAAAGACCCAAACACTATGGACGTTGATGCTGTTAAAATCCCTAAACTCACCACCACAGTAAGAAAGGAGTGCATCGAGAAAGGACTTTATTTCAGATGCCAAGGAGCAGGACATCTTAGCTCTGCTTGTCCTCATTTCCCCTCCACACCACAACCAACCAAAACTAAATGCATCAACAAGGCAGAGGAACTCCCCAAACTGGAAGAAGTGAAGGATGATGATGACAAGGAAGAAGTAGCCAAAGTTGCCTTCTCCGTCGACAAGGATTTTTAAAGAGGAGACTTCCTTTGACACAAAGCTCTCCTAAAGTTACGTGTGCGCCTGTAATTGTATCCACTACCCCAAAAGCTATGCGAATCCCTTTGCAACTCGTTACTCCCTCGCACACATTGAAAGTTGTCAACACCCGTGCCCTAGTTGATAGTGGCGCTGATATCTCTTGCATAGACTGGCAGTTTGTCAGGAAACACTCCCTCCCCACTCAGAAACTCAACATTCCCATCCGCATACAAAATGTCAACCAATCCTCAAATAAAAACGGAGAAATCCGTTACACTTGTACCCTCTTCACCAACATTGAGAGGATTGCACAGATACACCTTTTTCATGTTATGGGATGTGGAAAAGAGAATGTTATCCTTGGACTCCCCTGGCTCCAAGTCACGAACCCAACCATCAATTGGTCTCAACAAACCCTCTCCATCTCTGAAACTCTTGATGAATCCAGAGAACTCTATGCTGCCCACACAGCTGATGCCAAGCGCCATGATTCCTTTTTCCACAAACCCCTCCCTAGAACCCCACGACATGTGAACGTTGACTCCATCTACAATGAGAAACTCTATAACTTCATCAAGTATGAGACAGAGGACCAATATCTCCAATGAGCCAACCGAAACTGAATCCTCCATCAGATAATCCGGGGGGACTCGCAGAGATTCCTTCCGAACTCCCTCACTGTAGCTTGCTTGACCCAAGCCACCGAGTTGGCCATGGCCGCAGAGAAGGCCAAACCAAAAGTGACTCTTCCTCCAGAGTATACTGACTTCGCCTCTGTCTTCTCGAAAGAGGCAACCGACCACATCCCCCCATCGTGACCCTATGATCATGAGATTAATCTGGACGAGTCCTTCCAGCCAAAAATTGGGAAAATCTACCCCTTATCCTCCGATAAGAAGAAAGCTACAGAGGATTTTCTCTAAGAAAACCTGGATGCTGGAAAGATATGCCCATCAAACTCCCCCCAAGCCTCACTGTTCTTCTTTGTCAAAAAGAAGAATGGGAAACTCCATCCTTGTCAGGACTACTGCTATCTCAATGAACATACCACTCATGACACATACCCCCTCCCACTCATCTCGGACCTTGTCAATAAACTCAAAGACGCTAGGCATTTTACTAAGTTTGACGTATGATGGGGGTATAACAATGTTAGAATCAAGGATGGCCACCAATGGAAAGTGGCATTCATCACTCACAAGGGACTCTTTGAACCTCAGGTCATGTTCTTTGGTCTCTGCAACTCCCTTGCAACATTCTAGTGGTTGATGAATGACTCGTTCAGAGACATGATCGCTGAGGGATGGCTCATCATCTACATGAATGACCTCCTCATTTTCTCCCCAGATGAAAAGACCCACACTGAACAAACACACCATGTCCTGCAATGGATGACGGAATTGGATCTCCACCTCAAGCTGGAGAAATGCCAGTTTGCTGCCTCTGAGGTGGAGTACCTCAGAATGATCATCAAACCAGGGAAACTTGCCATGGACCCAGTGAAACTCGACAGCATTGCTAAGTGGCCATCATTTGTGGTGTTGTGCTGATCAACTTTGTCAGTGTTCAGTGTTGATTGCTTGTGCACAAGTGCACTTTGTCTTGCTGCCTCAATTGATGTGATATGGCCATCCTGGCCATACTCCCCTCAATCCTAGCATCTGGGGGTTCACCCTTGACATCTTCATCAACTCCCACAATTGAACATTTGTGCATTTCACCCGCAGTAAAAGTCTTGCCACCTGGGTCAACCTTGGCATGTGTGGGGTTTGTCACAACATTGTGCACTTTCATGTGTTGCTGTGCGAAGCAAGTTGAGTTTTCTGATACAGGAGCACCATCTCCAAGGCCATTGATGAGTCCCACAAACTCAATACCTTTGTCTCAAATCTCACCCTCTCTCCACAGGATCTTGCTGCAGGTCTGAACGCACTCTATGCAAAGGTAGAGGGTCCAAAGAAGGAGCCCATCTCTGATGTCACTAAAAACCTCTTTGTCATGCTCTCAGACAACACCAGACTGAACAAGACCAATGGCGTCATTCAGGGCTTCAATGGACTCATCGTGCAACATGGGAGAGTGGGAGGTGTCAGTGACCTCAACCGTGCCACTGTCTTCCATCACCTAGACCTCTCCTTAGACTCAATGCTGTTGATTTTGGTTACCCTGGACAAAGCTCACCACGCACAGCTCAGTTCATCAGACCTATCATCCTCATCTTTCCACAATCAAGGGCCTATGTCGCATTCAACGCCCAGGCATGACGAGTCCCCCGATCATTACAAAAATCATCTTTATCGTCTAGTTCATAAGATTCATTCTCACTACCGTCACACTCCCTCCTGCTCGACCATTTCAGGAACTCTCCTATTCCAGCGAACACCCTATATTCTTCGTCCCTGAAATCATGATTCTCTTCACCCACTTCTTTAGACTATTTATCATCTCACTCATCACCCAGACCAATGTCGTGTTCCTCATCTTCACCACCCTCTCCATTACCACACCCACAACCACTTATGGCTCTCCAGATGTTTCAGATGCCCTTGCATGGCACCCCCAACACTCTGAAGTTCAATGGGAGGACTCCTTCGGAACTGCCCTATTAACTAGAAGACATTGACTTTATAGGAGATGTGGCAGGCCTTACCTCCGCTAAGAAAATCAAGGCAGCCTCCTGTTATGCCATTTTAGATGAGGCAAAAGTGTGACAGATGCTCCTGGAAGCAACAGCTGATCCGGCAGACTGGAAAGCTTTCGTTAAAGCAGTGAAAAAGATGTATCTGGGATGCGAGGGTAAGAATTGTTATTGCCATGCTGACATACAGTATCTCACCCAGGATTACCAACAGAAGCAGATGCAGAATCAAGATGACTTGGGAGAGTACACCCTGGTTTTCCTTCAAATATCCGCAGTGCTCATCACTAACAAGAAAAGTTAGCTGAGATGAAACACAACATACTCTACCTTAATGGATTCCCCTCTATATTACAACAGAAAATCTGTGAGTGCCTCTTGATCGTTGAACAGGACCTCCACCCGGATGACCCATATCCTATGGATGATGTCATCACCGTCGCCAAATTCCTCCTCAGCGGTTCTGCTTCTCGCTTGTTGGTGCCTCCTCCTTCAATGGCTGTCGACAACTTATCAGCCGACTTGTGCACTCATCCAGCAACACATCGCTATCCCATTGAACAACCCCACCCTGTAGGCCCAGTTTCTGCATCATTTCACAGGTCTCCATCTTCTTCACACTTTGCATCAATCATCTGTCCTTGTCTGTGCTCATCTGTTTGTTGTCCATACTTCATAGTTTTGAAAAAATCTTTCATTCCCCCATGATCCCGCACTCTATTTTCTTGTCTGTTCCCAGGTCTATGGCTGCACATCGCCAGACTCTGTGTCTAGACTCAAAAGCAACCCCATTGATTCAACAACCCTACCACTGGACCCTTGGAACCACCCTACTCACACTCCACTATTACACACCAATTTGTGTTTTTACAGCAGGTTTCGACAATTTTTAATGTGTGTGAGGGGGTGATGAGTTGCAAAGGGATTCACATAGCTTTGGGAGTAGTGGATAGAATCACAGGTGCGCATGTAACACTAGGGGAAATTTTCATCAAAGAAAGTCAGTTCAAAAATCCTCATCAAGGGAACAGGTAATTCTTGCTACCCCATTCTCATTGTTTTCATTGTCTATGTCCTCTAGCTTGGGGAGTTCCTCCATTTTGTTGACCTGTTTGGTTTTCGCAGGTCACAGGGTGGAGGGAAAGGTGGGACAGGAGGAGCTAAGGTGTCCCACTTCTCAACATCTGAAGCAAAGTCCCTTCTCAATGTATTTCTTTCATTCAGCAGTGGTGAGCTTAGGAATTTTGACAGTGTCAACATCCATGGTATTGGGGTCTTTCGTTTTTCCATTGGATGATGAAGGGATGAAGAGGAGGAATGAGAGGAAGGAAAAAGTCTTCTTTCGTTTGTGGCAGGAAGCAACTTTATATGCCAAGGTTAGTAATAAGAGTTGCATAAATTTATTTTTGTGTATCCATACCTTGAGTACTGATAATATATTCATATACCCATAGGTGTCATAAGCAATACCCACCTCTAGGGTATGAGTATGGATGTGGGTATCTGAAAATCAAACCCCTAACCACATCCACAAGGTACCCATACCTATGAATCCAGTGGGTATCAGGTGGGAAGGGAGAAAGAAGGAGGAAAAGGAAAAGGAAAAGGAAAAGGAAAAGGAAAAGAAACAGGGAAGAAGAAAGAAAGAAAGAAAGGAGAAGGAGAGCAGAGGAGGAGGAGGGGAGGGGGAGAGAGGGAGGGGGAGAGAGGGAGAAGGGGAGAAGGAGGAGGAGAAGAAGAAAGGAAGAAGGGAAAAAGAAAAAGAAAAAAGAGAAGGAGAAGGGGAGGAGAAAGAGGAAGGGGAAATAATTCTATTATCCTCCCCCCCATCATTTCTTCCTTCTTCTCCATCATTTCTCCCTCCTCCTCCATCATTTCTCCCTTCTAACCCATCATTCCTTCCTCTTTTCCCTTTATCCTTCACTTACATGATTTTATATGTTTTCTGTTTGCCTGGGTATGCACAAAAGGTCAACTTTGTATGCTAGTTGACTTGAAATGAGAAGTTGTGGCTGACCAGGTCAGTTAAGCAATCTAAAATAATAGTAGGATGGCAGTCACTTGGTTCAACTATAGTGCATAGCCAGTTCTGACTTGGACCAGCTATTGGCCAAAGGTGCAGCAACACTAAATAGGTTACAGATACACAAAATACTATGGCCATTATAGTGCAGGATGGGAATTTGAGCCTTAATATTCAGAGGAATAACAAGGGGAATATGAATGGTGGGATGATGTGGGCATGGGGCAACCTAACCAAACATGCTTACTTAGCTCACTTAGGCACATCTGGGGTCCTTACCAGGCCAATTCTAACATGTGGTTTTTCTCTATTGATTTTCCCACATTGATATGAAAACCACTGTAACTCAATGTTCCAATAATATATAATGTATTAGAGATGTATTGTGTTCTTCAAAGTCTATACACCAACTATATAAAATTGAACAAAGTGTACAAAAGTAGACTCAAAGTATATATAGTGAGAATATAGGATATGTGTAGGATATGTGTATAAAAAGTGTAGTCAATGTACAAAAAATCATACACAAAGTCAACCAAAGGCCTACCAAAAGGCTAGAAAAAGTGTATTCAAAGCATACAACCCTAAGTCTGCACAAAGTCTACAAAAAGGGGACAAAAATGTCTTGTAAATGTATAGAAAGGAAATATAACGTGGTATATGAAATGAGGAAACCCATGTGTATTTGGACACTTACATCAGCTGGCCTGACAATTACATAAGCAGGCCTGACACTTATATAAGCTGGCCTGACACTTATATAAGCAGGCCTGACACTTATATAAGCAGGCCTGACACTTATATAAGCAGGCCTGACAATTACATAAGCAGGCCCGACACTTATATAAGCAGGCCTGACAATTACATAAGCAGGCCCGACACTTATATAAGCTGGCCTGACAATTACATCAGCTGGCCTGACAATTACATAAGCAGGCCTGACACTTATATAAGCTGGCCTGACACTTATATAAGCAGGCCTGACACTTATATAAGCTGGCCTGACACTTACATAAGCTGGCCTGACACTTATATAAGCAGGCCTGACACTTATATAAGCTGGCCTGACACTTATATAAGCAGGCCTGACACTTATATAAGCAGGCCTGACAATTATATAAGCAGGCCTGCCACTTATATAAGCTGGCCTGACACTGTATAGCCACAGGCCTGACGCTTATATAAGCTGGCCTGATGGCCTGACATTTACAGTACTGTAGATGTCAACTCAAATGGATAGCTGGC
>JBBPOH010000408.1:0-13726 GCA_038091335.1 Phylloporus arenicola | reverse complement strand
AGGCTGCAAAGAAGCAGTTTGTCGACAGGACGAGGAGGAGCGTCAAGGCCAACTTGGAAGACGCGAATCTTCCTGACCAGCGCGTGTACATCATCGCTAACACTACGTTGTTGAGTGTGGTGCGAGACAGGACGCCGAAGAAGACGATTGACGAGGTAGAACTCGTGAATGACCTGTTTAACGAGGCGTATAGAAGGCGGAAGGCTGATCCTGTGGCTTAACTTCTTGTTCTGGGTTACGACTGTTCCTCCTGATATCTTGGAGTTATTCGTACATGTTGGATTGAAACGATGATACGTGGGGACTGCTAGTGGACTCGACTTGTCTCCTACACTCAACACGGAACACAAATCCTCGATGCACATCGCTCCACTCACCCGTGAAATTCAGGTGACATATCTGCATTACTTTCGCTGATACGAAGGATTGAACTGCACTAGCTGCTTAGTGATCGTCGGCTCCACACCGGCGCCAAGTCGCTGTAATCAGCCGGCCGCGCCCACTCCACTGCCATCATTACTGCTTCCAAAGTACCCTCATCTGATCGTTTTTTCTGTACTCGACAACCGAATCATGGCCGAGGTGGTATCGACATTGTTTGGCCGTCGCCCCGAGTCGGAGAACCCCACCCTCCGTGAAATCGAAGCGCGTCAGAACGCTGAACGCGTGCTGAAGGCAGCGGCGGAGGTCGCCACGGCCACGCAGTACCTCGCCAAAGAGGCCCAGCAGAGAGCGGACCAGGTCCGCGAGGAAGCCCGGATGCGCCAGCAAGAGGCGGAGCGTGTGGCCGCGCAGGCTGCGGAGGAGATGGCACGGATGAGGGCACAGATGAAGGAGGCTGAGAACGTTGCGAGGCGCGCGGAGCAGCTCATTAAGGCTGCAAATGCTGCGAGGCGCGAGCAGGAGCTTGCTGAGGCAGCATTTAACGCTGCCAGACAGGTTGCGGAGAGGTTTTCTCGAGAAGCACAAGAGGAGCAGGAACGCGCACGGGAGATGCAAGAGTATGTGGAGAGGGCGATGGAAACTGTACAGGGAGAGGCGGAGAAGGCGCAACGGGCCGCGGATGCACAGCGCCGCGAGGCTGAGGCTGCGGAAGTTCGGGCGGAGGAGATGGCGCGCACAGCAGCAGAGGAGACACGGAAGGCGAACGGGGCTAGGGAGGACGCTGAAAGACGCTCGAAGGAGGGTATTCCGCCCATCGTGATGCCTTCACCTGAGGAGCTGGCTGAGGCCAAGAAACGCCTTCAGTACAGGGAGGACTACTTTCACTTTGCAGTTACAGGCATGTCAGGTAGCGGCAAGTCCTCGCTCCTGAATGCCTTTCGCGGTTTGCGCAACCGAGATGCGGGTGGGGCCGTGGTAGGATACACGGAGAGGGCGCTCCAGACGACCCGATACCACGACGCGAATCTTGACAACCCATACGTATGGTACGACGTCCCTGGTGCGGGCAGGTTCCACGACTGGCAAAACTTCAACTCCCGGAATCTGTATGTTTTCGACTGCATCATCGTGCTCTTCGATAATCGATTCACGATGATTGACATTGCCACCCTATCCACCGCAAGACAATTCAAAATCCCAACTTACATCGTTCGGTCCAAGGCTGACCAGTGGATCTGGCACACCATGACGGATATAGACAGCGAGGCGGACGACAACGAAGACATCGAGCGGCGTAACAAGCTGTACAAAGTCGCGCGGAAGCAGGTTATCGATATGACGCGGAAGCAAGTCCGGGACACGTTAAAAGACGCAAACCTCCCGGATCAGCGCGTATACATCGTCTCCACCACCGCGTTGTTGAGCGTTCTGCGGAACAAGACGCCGAAGAACACAATTGACGAGCTAGAATTGCTCAATGATTTGGTCAACGAGGCTTACACCAGACGAAAGGCCAGACTCTGAATGAAGTCGTGAATCAGGATCGCTACTCTTCCGTTTGTCTCTACGGAGACAATAGTATTATGCTGTTGAAAGAACACCTAAATCAGAGATATTTCATCCGACAAAGGCATTGAGCCACTCGTCACGCATCACGCGTCCAGCGATATAAAGCAGAACACTCTTTGAACTTGCTTTGAACAACAACTACGATCACTGGAAGACAAGTTTGTGTTAATCTCAAAACATTTGCTCCTCTGTCCGGTAAGTCGACGGGCGTCGGGCGAGAAGACGAATGCTGACTTTTATATAAGTAGCCTTTCTCATTATTGAACCGCTCGTACTAGTGGCATGAAGCGATTGCATATGGCGACCGCGGTTCCACGCATCGACGAAGAGATCAACAAGCACCTGACATTCAACGGTGTCCAACCTCCGTGCTCAAAACAACACCCACTTACCTACTTCCACCTTCCACCCGAAACTCTTGCAAACATATCTATCCGTGGCGCATACCACTATCACAAAGACAACGACCCCCCAGTTTTCGTATCCCTGATTGGGTCAACGTCTCATACGTTTGCTGTCATTGGCGCAATGCCGCTCTGAACTGTCCAACACTTTGGACCTACCACTTTACCGTATCGCCGCGCTGGACAGAAGAGTTACTGGCCAGATCAAAACAGGCGTCGTTGAAGATATTGAACCAACTCCTGGTCCTGTGGAGAGGTCTCTGAATCACGAACCCAAGAGCTCCATTTACGTGTCGCGCCTATGGTTTTTCCATCATACCTCTCGTCTGCTCCCCGTCTACAGATCCTGGATATCGGTGGGACAGCTCTATTGACAAGGCTGTACACAAAGATTCAGCCACTCCCAAGATTTGTCATCGCTCGGCTGGCCACTGAATGAATCGTGGACCGATTCATTCATTGGCCACCCGTTTCTTATTGTCCCAATCGACATTCACCTGGTGTGCATCAGCGTTGTTTGCGATCCTCGTCTGTTAACGTAAGTCATGCAGTACTCGAGATCAATAGCGAGTAAGTACATATCTGTTACCCTATCCTCGACGGATTTGACGATTTACGAAGCGGACTCTGATACTGATGCCACAAGGAAGACACGGAGCAATGGGGCAAAAGCACTCCTACTAGTACTAGTACAACTGTTACTTGTCATTACTTTCGTGGGGCGTACGTAGTGGATTTTATGGTAAGATTCATTACATCGGAATTCGGAGTTATGACGACATAAAATGTTCGCGGTATCCTTCAAATGCAGACTTCGCGTCCTGAAGTAAAGTGGTAAGAAGAATAATGTCGCCCTCTCCAAGGTGTTTATGATCATCTTGGTCGAGCTCCAGACACGTCAGCGCTCCGGGGGTCGCGCTGCTCTCCTTCATCTGCTGAACCACCTTGTTCCTCCACCGCTGCCACACCTGAGTGTCGTTCGGGATGAAATCCCGAAGGATCTTTGCAGGATGGTTGATTCCTCCGTACGGACTCTCCATCCCGTCGCAAACGAGGAGACAAGCGAAGACAGTCATCGTCGTCCTCGTTCCCAGACGGAATTTGCGCATCTTTGGTTTGCCTAGCTTTTTGAAGAGGACTTTTGCCTGGATCTTCTCTTTCTCCAAGGAAGAGAGATACGAGTTGTAGACCCACGACACGCCGAGGGTGCTAAGGAACAAGATTTGGCCGAAGAGCGTTCCCTGGGGAATAAGAAGGAGCTGGAGCATGAACTGAATGAGGAGGAGCAGGGAACAGAGTCCGATGGAGTGGTATGCCGGCGCGCCGCTGATTATAAGCGCAAATTTCCCCTTTGTGATCGCGTTGACATCCTTTTCAGCTCCCTTCACCACGATAACAATGTCATCTCCTATGAGCATACCGTCACCTGGCGGCGCACCTGGTGCTGGCTTCTGGACGGTATCCAGAGTGAGTTCTCCAGAGCCAATGACTAGGCAAGCAATTCCGTTCGAGACGATACCGAGTAAGATCATCGAGAAACAGTACCAGTCCGTAACCATAGCGCACATGATGCAGCAAGCGAAGCTGATGATAACGGGGATGAAGGCGATAACTGCGTTGCCAGCGTTTCTCTTGGGAACAACTTCATCGTACTTGACGTCCTTCAACTCCAGGTACGCGACATTACTTGGGGCGGTTTCTCTTCCTCGGATACTCTGTAGACCCTTTTCGTCCTTGGATTTCTGCATCATGAGGTATCCCAGGTGGCCGGTCTGCATCTCTGTCCCAGAGAGCGTAGCGACATACTTTGGTCCCTGCCTTCCATCCAGCCCAAATGATACTGCTGGCGTCTTGTTCGGACCCGGGAAGAGCCCATCCCATATACGGGCACTTGCGAGCTGGCCAAACCGCTTTGCAATCGTGTAACTTCCGGGTGAGTTGTACCACCCGAGCCAGCTTCTGCCCTTGAACAGGTGAACGGTGGACATGGCTGAGATGGCCTCTTCACCACCAAAGAAACCGGCAACTCCGGACGCATTAAGAGTGAATTTACTGCCCTCGAGGGGTCTGGCGAGGACAGGCATGCTGGGATGGGCTTGGCTGGACCTTGCATGTCAACTACGCTTAAAGGGTACCCGTTTACGGCACAAACACTGACTCCTGTCACTCTATTTCCGCGCTGACAGCCTATCCCTGAAAACCAAGGACGCTGCTACAATGGGATTGCCGATCACTTCTGCGGCTGCGGGTTGTGTAGCGAGTCTCTCGCGCCGAAAGGAAGCCCATCAACTGGCTTGGCAGAAACAGCTAATTTTGCCATTCGTTGCGAATCTTTCCTGCCCTTTGTAAAAAGGCAACTGGAACAGGACACGAGGCCTCGGCGGTTCTTCACTCGCGAATCCGTGTGGTACATTACATATGTCCATACGCCCTCGGTTGCGACCGTACGCCGTAGTGCTTGTTCCCTCACTCAGATCAAGGGACGTGTGGCGTTGGCGAAACGCTGGATACCAGGAAAAGGTGGTTTCTGTCATGGAACACGTTGCTACCTACTGTTGCGCTCCACGGGAGAGTAGTTAGGTCCTGCCGAACGGGTATTCCTCCGCAGCATGTTCCCACAACTTTCTCGCTACCCTCTTGTATATCCAGTCATGCTACTCGGCATGGCCACCCCTCAGCTGAAGGAGGTGGTAGGCTCTCGAAATGGCCAGAAGGAGCGTATCTCATTGGTCAGTGTTCATCTGGTCACGGTTTTGATGGTCAGCTGAGGACGGATTTAGGACTCCCTGATGGCTCCAGAACAGAAGGTTACGCCCACGCAGCTCGTAGATGAAATAGCGCAGAAAGTGCTATCAGGCATGCCTCTACGTCTCATCAATTTGAAGACAGGCACTTTCTCCTCGAGCCCGGACCTTCTGCGTGCCTTTAGACGTTCTTCCGAATATCAGACACTTTTATCCGACAAGTCTCTCACAGCAGACGATCTTGCGGAAAAGGCAGATGATGTTCTGCACAAATACTTTGCCTATGCCATGTTGTCTCACGTGTGGTGTGAGGACGAACCGCTGTACGGTGACGGCAAGGAGATTGCGAACATCCTCGAGATGTCACCTTCTTCCCCCGGGACCCAAAAGTTGCAAAACTTTTGTCGCATAGCCAAGTGGATGGGTTTCCACTGGTGCTGGAGCGATACTTGCTGCATTGATAAAACCAGCAGCGCCGAACTGCAAGAGTCCATCAATTCCATGTTTAAGTGGTACCGAAATTCTGCACTCACTCTCGCTTTTCTCTGGGATGTTCTCCAACCTACTCTGGAAGCGCTCAAGCACAGTCGGTGGTTCACTCGGGGGTGGACTCTTCAGGAGCTGCTTGCGCCCAGCGCGATCGTCTTTTACATGGGTGACTGGGCACCTTTTATCCCAACATCCGCTGGTGATACTACGCCGAATTACAAGCTCGTTCCAGAGTTCGTCCAGTCCCTGGAAGATATCTTGGGCATTGACAAAGCGTACCTCGTCGACTTCACCCCCGGGTTGGAGGACGTGAGGGAGAAACTGCGATGGATGGCAACTCGGCAGACGACGAAAATCGAAGACAGGACGTACTGCCTCCTCGGAATCCTAGATCTCCGTCTTCCTGTTCTCTACGGCGAGGGAGAACGCTCGTTCGTACGCCTGCAGGACGAGATCATGAAAAACACGGACGACACCGGTATCTTTGACTGGGTGGGAAAGCCGTCTGGTCTCAATTCCTACCTCGCCCGGTCTCCGTCCTGTTTCCGCCAAGTCGCTTGGCGTCCCTCTGGCTACCAAGCCACGACCGAAATCCCTGTGCTCGAGGCGGTGAGGGAGTTTACACACAGGTTGTCCGCTGCGTCGCTGCGCATCGCAGAGAGTTTCCTCGACGAGCCCCCTCTGGGACACTTCATCGCCAACGGCAGGATGAACCTGCGCACGTTCGTGTACCAGGTGGTGTCCATTAACCTCACGGCTTCCACCGAGGTCCGCAAGCAGTGGATATACTGGTACCACGTCACAGCGGAGGGCCTCGAGCCGCTGACGGTGGTCACAGCGTACAAGGTCCCAGACGTCCGCCTCGCCGCGCGCTCTCTGTCGATCGGACGGGTCTGGGATAATGCCCTGCGCGTGATCCCGACCAAGAAGACGCACCAGCTGACTGCGGATGAGTTGGCAGAGGATCCCGCCAGCGACGACTGCTGTCCGTGGTCCAAGAACGTGGAGTATATAGATGCGCTGGCGAAGCGGCTACGGGAGCCATTCGTCGCGCAGCTATTGGTCGTTCATCCGAATGGACAGTTCCGGAGAGTGCACACGGAGGAGCGCATTGTGGCTCAGCCTCGCCTTTCGGAGCTCCTAGACCTGCACACCCCAAGGACATTGATCGTGCACTGATTCGTGATCTGTAGTGATTTGAGACATGGTGGGATCTTCCTTCGTAAAATTTGGAGCGTTCTTGTTCGCTAATACGTCCTCGCGGGGATCAGCTCAAAGCAGTCACTCAATACGTATCTCTGCAGAATCATGTCGAAGTAGCTACTCGACGTTCATGCCAATCAACGCTGTATAAAGTGCATGCACCAGCTCGGGTGTAAATGATCGCTATTATATACCACCACCGAACAAACTGATGACTGCGACTGGCGGAGGACTACCTTCTCTTTGTTTCGTCTGTCCACAGTATGCAAAAACGTATTTCGACGGGTGCCAGGTGACTGTCGGCGACGGCGCTAGCGCTGGAACACGGTGAAGTGGTAAAGTCGTCTCCGTCGCGCACTAGATCAAAGTCACGAGATGAACATGCAAGAATGAGAAAGCACATACAATGTCAATGTAGGATCCAGTGCTAGCTATTGCCAGATATTCGCCATCGAACGAAAAACTGAGGGCGTTGATGGCGTTACTGGACAAAAAGGTTCGTCATGATTCAAGGGCCACGGGCTCAACCACGTACTCGCAGGATGCTATTGTCCGTGCGCAAATCCACTCGTTCAAGTCAAACATGTTGACTATCGAGTCGTACCCACCGGAGGCGAGGTACCTGTGATCTCAGTTTAACTCCTGGAAGATGGTAGACGCTATAGGATCCATTGACCTGCCTCGGGGGTCAAGTGCTACCGCGACACAACCACCCACGTGTGCGGCTGGGCTTTCGCGAATTGTTAGAGATGGATAGTCCATTATGCGGAGGGTGTGCTCAGAGTGATGCGTCAAAATGATACCATCTCCAACGTGGTTGAACATGGCAGTAGACGCAACGATGGTCTGACGGTCGGATAATGGACACTGAAGGGAGTTCGATATCGCTTACCCCATCTTTATCCGAAATCTGCCAGAGATCCCTGGACGACTCATTATCTTTGCCTTGCGTTAAAAAGAACAATTG
The DNA here is from genome assembly GCA_038091335.1 of Phylloporus arenicola. Taxonomy (NCBI): domain Eukaryota; kingdom Fungi; phylum Basidiomycota; class Agaricomycetes; order Boletales; family Boletaceae; genus Phylloporus; species Phylloporus arenicola. The sequence continues at coordinate 5,966 of JBBPOH010000408.1, read as the reverse complement.
GTGTCCTGCGGATGTGTATAACAGCGATTTTCCATCTGGAGCGTAGTTGGTCTGCACGGGTGACACTTTTAATTGGATCTGCTGCACGTGACGACTTTCTTAACACAAATCGTGAGTGCGAAGAATTGAGATGGTTCGCGTTACTTACGTCGCGCGTCCCAGAACACGATTCGCCTGTCTCTTTGACTGGAGGTACAGAGCAAATCGGGATGGGTTGGATTCCATGAGACATAGTCTACATCATCAGAGTGACCCCCAGAGAAATGGCTTGCAGCTCTATACTCCATCTAGCCTTGGCGTGAGGGATGATAGAGAATGGCAACACGTTTGAGCAAAAACTTACGCTGGTTTCTGGCGCCCACACTCTGGTAGCCTTGTCAATGCCCACTGCGGCGAGCCGTTTACCATCACAGCTCCACGCGACGTGAGTCATGGCTTGTGCAGAGGGTATTCGGAGATCGCGAGGTTTGTGTGCGGGAAAATTTTGCGCCTGTGAGGGAGCGAAGTGGGATACTTGCCAGTGACTTTGGAGGCTAGGCGTACATGTAGACCTCTTGCTACGAATGTTACGTGGAACGGAGGAGTAGGCGGACGTTGTGGGGCCTGTATTTCCTCTTCATTGCTGATGATGGGGGGTAGAGTAGACATTGAACGTGTGACGCAACAAGTAAGTAGGAATCTAAGTACGTGATCATTAGGCCAAACATATACAAATATACATCCGGCCATAGGGGCCACTTCGGTTGTTAATCTTGATTCTTGGCGGCATCTCAACTTACTAGCATCTCAGGATCCAATGGATCTGGTTCGCATCGACGAAGAGATCTTACGACAAAAGGCAATAACACGCAACCTATATTCCCAAAGAAACTCCCTCCTCCCCATCTCTCGTCTCCCAACTGAAGTGCTAGAATTTATATTTATCCGACTTGCTTGCCATAATTTTTACCGCCACCGTACACCCCGTGCGCCAGAATATTGGTCCCATATTTCCCATGTTTCTTCCCACTGGCGCAATGTCGCATTGAATTGCCCACTTCTCTGGTCCCACATCATCCCCGCATCACAACGTTGGGTAGATGTATTACTAGAAAGATCAGATCAAGCACCACTGAAGATACACATTGACCTGAAAGACAGCCAAAAATGTTCATTCAAATTGTCTCCCTTTATCGAGAAGATTCTGCAGCATGCAGAACGCATCGAGGAGCTTAGCTTTTACACTTTCTTTTGGGACAAGCAGACCATTGATTGTTTTGATACACTTTACTCACGCATTTCCCATCTGCGAGTTCTGGATTTCTCAATGGAGTGCAGATCTCGGGGACCATCAACAGATCATGGCGGACACATCCTGTCTCTGCATCATTTCTTCAACCTGGGTAGTCTGACAACCCTCAGGTTACGATGCATCAACACCCATCCTCCCTTTCAATATGACGTGCAAGGATTCCAATCTGTGCTCGGTTGCATGCCAGATCTTGTAAACCTTGATCTCGACCACGCCCTTGCTAGCGCCAACGATTTCATCTCTAGCGCAGAGTTTGATGCCTTGCAGAAGATTGATTTACCCTGTCTTTCACATCTTATGGTCAATGCTCCACTTTCAACAATCATCGCATTCCTTTCTGGTGTCAGCGTTCCAGTCCACACCTAAATCAGGTTGGACACATATAGTCATGAAAATCCTGAGTCGCTTGACATTTGCGAGCGATTCTGCTCTGTTCTTGCACGACATTATAGCAGTTATCGGGTGTCATCTCTTCCAAGACTTCACTTTGTGGCTATGAATATCGATCCTAACAATTTTGACAAAACATCATTCATTTTCAGCATGTCTCCTAATTGCAAAATCCCCTCAGGCTCTTTATCGCCTGACAATTGGCCCTCACACATTCTCCTGGAGATCTATATTAGCCCACCCAAGTCTTCAGACATGAGTTTGCTTGGATGCAATCTCTGTGCCTTCATGCCCACAATAGATGTTCAGACACTCCACATTGCCAGTCCTCCAGCCCGTCAAGCCTTTTGGAGAGAGATTCTTGAGCATTTTCCAGGATTGTGTCACATGGAGATCAGTGGTGGTTCCATGAGAGATGATCTAGTTTCTTCCCTTCTTCCCCACACCGCTGACGAGTTTGTGGAGAATCAGGGTGGAAGAGTACGAGCACCGGCATTGAAGGAATTGTCGTTGGGTAAAATGAGACTTCAAGTGCTTGGAGATCACCGCAAAGGATCAAAACGGTTACCGACTGATGAATCAGATCTCAAGTTGCCACCGTATCAAGGACTGGAATCGCTCTGCCTAGCCGCGCAGCATCCCAAGGTCGACTGACGATAACAAAGTGTTATGTGTGTAAGGATGAAGATTCGTATGACATGGTTGGGAAGTGGGAGAGCGGTCACTTCTACGTAGTCAGGGAATGTTTCTGGTCGAGCGGAGAGTGGGACAGTGACAGTTCAAGCTCAAGTAGCAGTGACTAAAGTTTGCGTTGATCGTCTGTGGGTCCCGCCTCAGAATGAAGCAAAAGACACAGATTCGAACAAGGGAGCAAGTACCAAGACACCAATTGCTCTCAATTTCGCTGTACCAACAGTGCTGCTCGATACCGATGTGGTGAGCGACAACATGGCAGCCAGACTCTGCGGCATCAGCTTTCTAGGCCATGCTCTATTTCTCAAGAACCAAGTATCATTGTCAGGACCTTTTTTTCTTTTAGTCGATCTCATTGTGGCGCATCTTCGATAGCCCCATCGTCCAGCTGGCCAAAATGCCGACAACAGACATGAGTCATCCCATTTACAAGACTGTTGGATTTGCTTCTCTAGAACACAACCCGCGGTGTCAAGAAACGCCACGGGTTATTGAATTCCTTTGATACCCTCGCTTCACATCTATACACGACCTTTATCGCCCTCTCAACAGCCCTTGCGCTCCGGGGTTCTCCTGACAAGGCCGAGTCGGAGGACGCTCTCCACCGACATCAGAAACACGGAATGGCTAGGGCTTTTTTGATCGTCGCGCTGGGCCCCACTGTAGGGACTACCAGATCGCGTGTGATTGTGGACATCGATGGTCTGGAGACAAAGGTCTGGGGATTGCGGGAAACTACTGTACCCTACAATGGCGACGTGTCAGAGGAAGACGAAGGAGACGCCAACACATCGGAGGATGAAAGCGATGAAGACGAGCCAAGCGAGGACGAAGAAAGTGGAGTCAGCAGCGAAGAAGATCTCTGTCGGTCTGATGACGATCCATCCCCGCCACCACCCAGAAGTCCATCACCTTCGCACTCGCTTGATTCGGAAGCTTTGCATTCGACGTCGCTACAAGACGCGAAGTCGATGTCTCCCTCGTTACAGACGGAGGACCCTGAAACTGTGCGTGCTGCGGAGCGCTTGCTATCACGTACGCTCGCAAATACGTGTGCAGAAGACGATGACCACGGGCTAGCTTCCGAGATGGGCAAGCCAAACTGCGTCCCATACCGTTCAATCGCTCGTTCCATGTCAGCGCCAACACAAATACATGTCCTGCTGAGGGCACCACGGCGTTTTAACCACCCCTGTTGGTGCCGCGTCAGAATCTGTGTTCATCGTTGGACGGTTATCTTGCAGATTTTTTGGTAGAATCGGGGAAGCCGCCCATTTCTTCTCACGTGGTCCCCAAGCAGCGAACGAAAGCGACCAAGATCCAAGGTGTATGGGTTAAATCGCGTGAGTGCAGTACCCAGGTCAAGTGCTCTGAAGAAAACCTGGCCGAAGAAGATGAGTTGATATGGTGCTGTTGGGATGGAAAGTTGGTTGGGTTTACAGATTGGTAATGGACTTTGACGGACTCTAGCGGAACATTAGAAGATATTTGCACAAGGCGACCGAATCGCGACAGCCACTAAGGAATCCGTCCGAGTCTGGGACAACAACGATGGTCGATTACTTGTCAACGTCAAAGTGTGTACGCAAGGGAGGCGCGACACGGCTCTCTCGCCGCGCAGTGGACGCCTCTTGTTCCACAACAATGGTCTCCTTTGGTTCAACAACTACCTCTTCGTCAAAACCAACGGTAACATCAAGAAACTGGATGCATCCACCGGGTCAACCCTCTTGGAGTGGTCAGTTCCTTACAACGACAAGTCATGCATTTCCCTGCCGCAACATGGGGTACTTGAACGGAGTTGGTGAGCAGTAAATTTAGGAGCGTCGCCTGGAATCGAAACGTCCTCTAAGACATGTCGGTTGGTGATGTAGTGCCGCTCAGTATGTTTGCATGTCGGCGAGCAAAAATGATGACTCTGGGTGATGCACAGTCAGGACACGGTTTACATGAATGAGATCCCCCTTACCATCAACATATGTATAGCGAAGGTAACCGGAAAGCTGACAGATTGAAATCGGTGGACGTCAAGAACGAACAGAGTAATGTTGCAACGGATCACGGACTAAGTATTGAGAAACGGATCAGTGGAAAGCATTTCGGTGCATGTTCGCAATGACGGTTACTAACAGAAATGATATTGACTTGGCCAAAGCGGGGTCGGTAATTTGTGCTCTTGGGTGGCTCTACCACCTACTTAGTGGGTGGGTTTGACTCGAGTCGTCTATCGAGTGGGTTGTGGGTTCCAATGATGGCTAGTAAGGTTGAACGTAAGTACATGCGTCGGGCGCTGTGGCGGGAGCCGACTGCCGGCGTCGGCCGCGCCGGTTTCCTGTTTGACTCATCTGTATCCTCTTATCGGACTTTTTACATGGCTGAAAGTACGTGTCCTCTGATCTCGAACTCTGTTTTGACCTGGGCTTCCAGCGTATGTAGACTGGATAGACACAGATGGCATCAACCAGGCTATTCTGTCGAAATCGTTGCAATTCAAAAGTCACAAATTCCCAGCCTCTCCAGTCCTGAGCTATGCATCAGTGCGGGGCTTTGTCCGTGGGGCTAGCTGGCCCCCAATCCACTAAATAAATTCATCTACTCACCGTTTTCCCAATAGAAACAGACAAGTCATCAGCCTAGCGTGAGATTCCTATGCAATGGAACAGATGGATAGAAGCGCCTGCCCGGATTGGCAACGAACGCGTGTACGTGGGATGGTCACTGATTTATCATTGATTAACGCCCTCCAGTGCCCCAACCCTTTCTCTGTGCTCGTGCGGTCCGCTCCGTCTGTATCGAATGAACACCGACTCTACTATCGAGGATATTCTCAAGGATGTGCCCCGGTGAGCAATCCTGGTCTTCTTGTGACTTGCATTGTCGTTGACCGTTTGCTACTCTAGGTTTCGCATACTGTGTGTTGGCCGGGTCAGTGCTATTGTCACGCTCTCGCTCACAGGCGCTTGCTGATTTTGCATAGGCGGGGGTTGGGAAATCCTCGTTGATTAATCGTGTATTCGGAATAACTGAAGCAGTAAACTCATCCATTTTCATTCGATGCAAGATGGCTGATCTTGGTTCAGAAAGTGTCCCAATATGTACCTGGAGACGCAAGTATCGACCATGAATTTGTTTCTGATGAAAACCAATACTTTGTTCTGCACGATTCGATGGGATTTGAACCAGGAAATTATGCCAATTTCGATCCCACAGTTCGATTCCTTCGTGAGCGACACAACAAGGAGTTCTTGAAAGACCGACTTCATGCATTTTGGTAAGTCGTTATTTCAGGGTTTACTACCGCACCCACTCTTTTAGGCTCTGCATAGAGACGCCGCGGGCGGGTGGCCGAGTGCTGGATGAAAGAGATAAGAAATTACTGGCGCTGGCCCATGAACTTCAAAGTTTGTACTTTATCTCTGACTTATCACGTGAGAATTCACTAATCTAGTGCATGCAGCCCCCGTGGTCGTCGTTTTCACAAAGTATGATTTACTAGTCTTGTCGAAGCTGGAGGAGGAGGAGGAGGGGGAGGGGGAGGGGGACGGCGCTCATGCAGAGATACTTCGTGAACGGAGCAAGGTAACTGCTACCA
>JBBPOH010000407.1:0-13741 GCA_038091335.1 Phylloporus arenicola | reverse complement strand
CGGGATCGGTGGGCGGCGAGTCGGCCGGGGCAGGCCATACGGGGGCACACGGGGGCTCGCGGGGGGCCTCTGCGGGCTCTGGAGGGAGTGGGTCATTCTGGTCGCTGTCGGCCTTGCGCTTTCTGCAGTGGAGCTCGCTCATGAAGAGTGGTGGACAAAAAGCAGGGAGCAGAGGAGGTTATAAGTGCACAGCTGACTCAGTACAGGCCAACGTTGGAGACGGTTGCCTCCTGCCACACAAAACGTGTCCGCCTCCTCCCCACGTTCACAACCCGCGGACTATGTACTAACACCATCTTATCGCTTCACTCTGCGCCTCTCGCAACCTTCCGCCCATAGAACTCCGCGATAATCCTCGGATTGATACGGTTCAGCTGCTCCTTCGGGAAGATGCGCAGTAGCGACCACGCAAGGTCAAGCGATTCAAATATCGTCCGCGACTCGTATGGCCCTACTTCCCGTCAGCACGCACAACACAACCACCTCTCGCACCCACCTTGGCCGACAAACTGCCGCTCAAACTTGTCCAGAAACTCAAGTGCCAGCTTGTCCTCCCCAGACAGTGCTTCCTCACCAACAACCGCTTTCATAGCAGCCGCGTCTCTTCCTATCGCGTACTTGGCATACTGCATACACGTGGTCTCGTGAATAAGACAACTTCATGAATCCAGGCACAACCCACCAGCTGGTTCGATACGTCACCATGGTCTTTCCTCGTGAGTTCCTCGCCGATCGCACTCTTCATCAGCCGCGAAAGTGATGGCAGCACGTTAATGGGGGGATATATTTGTCTGTTGTGCAATTGCCGATCGACGAATATTTGTCCTTCGGTAATATAGCCTGTCAGGTCAGGAATGGGGTGCGTTATGTCTGCAATCACGTATCAGTCTTGCCTCCCCAAATACCGCAAAAGAAGTACCGTCGTTCGGCATCGTCAGGATGGGTATTTGAGTAATCGACCCATTCCTCCCCCGAACACGCCCTGCACGCTCGTAAATCGTAGACAAGTCCGTATACATGTATCCCGGGTACCCTCGCCGTCCAGGCACCTCTTCCCGGGCTGCAGAGACCTGCCATTGAAATATAAACCAACCCAATAGCAACAGATCGAAACGCACCTCACGGAGCGCGTCCGCATACGACGACATGTCAGTCAATATCACCAACACATGTTTCTCCAATTGGTATGCATAGTATTCCGCAGTCGTCAGCGCAAGTCGAGGCGTAATAATACGCTCGATGGTGGGATCGTTGGCCAGGTTGAGGAACAGCGTGACCCGATCAAGACTTCCATTCGATTCAAAGTCCTCTTTGAAAAACCGTGCCGTTTCCATGTTGACACCCATCGCCGCAAACACCACCGAAAAGTTGTCTTCGTGACCGTCGTGCACATCCTTTGTCGGCCGTTTCACTAAGCCAGCTTGACGTACAATTTGCGCAGCAATCTAACGTGCGTGTCAAAGATAAGCACAAAGAAGTGGTGCGTTATGGTGACCTCGTTGTGTGGTAGACCTGCGGCTGAGAAGATGGGGATCTTCTGTCCGCGGGCAATCGAGTTCATCGTGTCAATGGTAGAAATCCCAGTTTGTATCATCTCTTCAGGGTATATCCGAGAATACGGGTTAATCGGCGAGCCTGGACAACACCTTGAGGACGACGAGACCTGCTACGGGTGAACGAACCCACCGTTGATGTCGAGATAGTCTTCAGCAAAGACTTTCGGGCCCTGATCGATGGGGTTTCCAGAACCGTTGAAGATCCGACCCAACATGTCCTCGGCGACGGGCAGCTTCATGCTGCTGCCCGTGAATTCGACATGGGTCGCTTTGACATCTACCCCTGATGTTCCCTCAAAGACCTGCACAATAGCCTTTTTCCCTTGCACCTCCAGGACTTGGCCACCCCTTTTAGAGCCGTCTGGGAGCGTCAATTGTACGATCTCGTTGTAGGAAGGAAACTGATCGGGTGTTAGCCCCATCAACACGACAAGCACCCCGTGGACTCTACCTTGACATTGTCCAGCACGACAAGTGGCCTATGAAAAGATCAATCACGAACGTGTGGGGAGGTTGATCTGAAATTCACCCGTTGATGGCAGATACAGTTCGATAATCTGGAGAAAACGGTGTCGGAGCACACGAACGTCAGCATTGCGGGAAACCCACCGAGGTGAGGCTGCACGCGATATTCGCGTGTGACTGCAGCGGCGTTGATGGCAGCCAGTTCAGCGTCAGTGGTGCGAGGGTCAACGACCATGACTGGATGTATGTTCAGGATGATCCTCGCGTCGGATGGCCAAGGGCATCACAAAAGTTCCCACGCCTAAAACGGCTGTGACTCATTTCCTGCAGGCAATCGCTCGCTACTGGTATTACAACGCGCTCATTCCTGACGCAAGTGCATCCACAAGGCCTCGTGCCATGTCCTTCACCTTATCCACATCCACAGATGACCTGCAAAACACGCATTCAGCTCCACAATGGTCAGTTTCCATTCACAACCAACCCTACCATTCCGTTTCGAGAATAATTTCCTCCGCTTGCTCGTTCGGCTCCCATCCTAGATCCTTGCTCTGGAGCACAATGTACAGGTGCTCGGCAGTACTCGATCGGACCTACGTAGGCTCCTATTACTTTTCGCTCCGCGATCGGAAATCCACATACTCTGGGGTAAGGATGCGCAAGGAACTCGACGATTTTGGATAAGCACGTTTTCGCAACCGAGGGAAGCGTGAACAGGTTGACAACGCTGTGAAAGATCACCGCGATATAAACCGCATTAATGAAGTGTGACTCACATCTTCATTGACTCCTGAAGTCGTTGGATGTTCTTGACACGCGACACGTTTTTGCATGAGATTGACAACAAGGCGTCGACACTGCACAACATCAATGAGCACGCAGCCAGCTGGGACGCAAGCCGCCCACCATGCGGCACCTTGCTCAGATTTCGATAGAGATGCCAAGGCTTCCTCCTCAAACAGCATGTTAAACGTCTGCAGGACTGGTATCACGACACTGTTGGACGCCGGGTTTGATTGGACCAAACTGATGAGGTCGCTTGCAAATTCTGAAAGGCAGTATTCCGTATCAGACACGGCAGTCAGGGGTAATGTCTTGGTGAAATTAGCGAGACTCGATGATGCGGGCCGTTGCTAAGTCAATACGGCGTAAGCCTGCTGTCGGTACCCACAGCGGAAAACAACATACGGTGCTGCCCGTCCTCGTGGAGACGCTCAACACCAGGCCGCTTAGTAGCGATCTCCGATATTCAGGAACCTGCAGGATCTTGACAGCTCTCGGGAACAACCATCCACCATCACTCCAGCTGCCATTTTCGTCGCCGTTCTTTCTGCAAAAAAATACATCAATCGACTTTGCTCCTTTAAGAACCACATACTCCAGAAACAATCCATTCATCAGGTCGATATTTTTGATCCTCCAGCTTTCTGCATCCTCCACGGCTGGAAGCGGGAGCTTCAGGATGCGCAAAAAACATTCTCCAGAAATCTGGCGGACATTATCAAGCCTCTCCACACCCTGACGAAGAATACGTCCAACGACGGCGTGGAACTTGTGTGAAGGCAAAAAGGATGGAAAATTCGGCAGGCTTCCAGAAGTCCGGAACAAATCTTCGATGACTGAACTCAAGCCGCGGGCACAAGCGATCCGTATCCACGATCCCACGTCCCCACGTTCGTCCGTGGTGTAGTCCTCCAGCCCGCCGTTCAGTGCATCAAACAACGCGCACACCTGACTTGATCGGAAGCCCACTACCGTTGGAGTGTTAAGACATGAAATATATCCACATTGGGTGCAACGTACATTCCGTCAACCTCGGTGTTATGTTCGCGAATAGCTTTGGAATAGCAAGGTAGCAATTTCGGCGCGCTTCGACATTTGTCATTCGAGCTGCAGACTGTAATCACCGGGTTAATGAGGGAAACATGCGGAGACTGTGGATGCAATCCAATTCTCCTACCTCCGAACTGATGCTTTCCAGCAAGCAATCCACCGCTTGGGGGAGAACATGAGGGTGTGCGTTGTAGTCAAGAACGCCCAACACATGCCCCAAAGACTGCTGCAGCGATGGGGACCCGTGTCGGAATTCCTTGATCAATGTGCAGGAAAGCCATTCCATTTCAGTACATACAGCACGGTGCGTGCCCAAATAAAACTTATCTTTGCACCCACACGGAGCAGTCCATGAGAGAACTCATTTTGGCTATTGCGGTTGCAGCCGCTTCCTGTACGTTGACACCCCTGTGGCGGAGCCCTTGATCGACAAAGTGACGCCAATCTACCACAGGCGAATGGTCTTGGGCTTCCTGTTGGGTAACACTGAGGGCAATAAGACTGCAAGCTGCACTGAGCAGTTGCTCGTTTCGAGGTGCAAGAATGATTTCTTTTGGGACGCGTCCGATGAGACCAAAGATCTTGTGTGGGATGTTCCGATAAACAGATGTGAAATCGAAGCGGGTCGACGCACCTCTCGCCTTCTCTCGTCCGCTTCCGGACTAGATCCATGTTCATAAGCGTCGGCCAGTTCTGCGAGCGTTAACAATACTCCATGAATATCCGAAGCATCCACAGAACGTAGTAGTGGTGCCTGGCCAGCTCGGGTTCAATATTACCGGCAACTAAGAATCGTGGCTTACCAATTGCGACACGCATGTCGGACCTAGCGACGCAAGGTCGATCTCGGATATCAGCCTCACGGACTTGGCACCCAACTGTCTCATCGCGACATCCCAATGACGCAACGTGATCGAAATCAGGTGGCCAATAAGACCCGATCGGTATTCAACATGCCTACCACAGGGGTTGTGAAAACGGAAAGGGTCAAACTTAGTTAGAGAAACCTACTCAGCTACGTGTGGAGCGGCAACAAGGAACGCATTGCGCCGTATACTCACAGAGTAAAAGTCCGTTTTACGGAGCACGTCGATACCATGAGCAAATAAACCCTGAACCCGTAGGTGAACGATCAGGGAACTACTCGAGCAGGCAAAAACATATCAACGCCGCACCATCCTGCCTACGTGTTCTTGGAATGCGGCGCTTGCAGCTCTGCGGATGGAGACATCACGATCGAAAAGAGAAACACAAACAAGGCTCTGTGATAGCTTGACAGCGTGTGGGGAAATGCTGGATGCGTGCTGCGCTCTTGCCAAGGCCCAGAGGACGTAGGCTGCAGCATCCCTCACGTTGGAACCGATCGAATGTGCACCCTTACGAATGTCAAAATAAAGGGCCTGTTCTGTGAAAGGTAAACTTCTGCATCCAATTGAGGCTCATACCCTTGCCTTGGATAACCAATCGAGCAATTGCGGCAGCAACGATGGTTGCACGAGGCCCCTGCGTGCCATCTCGGCGGTCGCCAGACATGCACCGTGCCATGTCGCCTCAGCGACGGATGGCATGTCGTATATAGAAGCACCTGCGATGCTATGTATGGAAAATAAACTTAATGTCATCTCAAGGACTTGTGCTGAGAAATCGCTCGGTAGACGTTCTGCAAGCCTCCCGACACCCTTGGCCGCAGACCATCGAACTACTGTATCCTATCATGACGACTTCAGTTTAGAGTCCAGAGATGACGGTACTGCATTACCTTGTCTCGCAAGGAAGTAAATAATGCTTGTAAAATGCCTTCTATTTCCTCCGGAACGTCTATGTCGTCATCTTCGTCACTCCTTTGGTTTCCCTCGAGACCTTCTGTTACGTCCAGAGCGCGAACTGGGGAAACACCTCAGACTACACTTTACCTGCACACAGAAATATACTGGCCATTGATCTTGGAGTAGCTAGCCCTCGGAGGGATCAGCCGGAGCCCTATCCTCGATAACAATTTTGCCCGGTATTTGCGAACCAGGGTATTGCTCATCAAAGCCTCGCTTGTCCCTATGGTCTCCGATATCTCTAAGAGTGTTGGAATGGCCAAGCGATACTCCTCCGAAGCTCCAAACTTGACAAAGTCGCACAAAACTTGCAGGACGCCAATAGCCTAACTCCGTGAGGCTAAACAGAGCACACCGAGAGCACACCTACCAACAAAAATTGCTTCTTTTCCTGCAATACAGAAGTAGACCATGTGAGGAAGGCCGACAATTGTTGTTTAGCATCTTTTCTGTGTTCATCTTAGCCATGTTCAGAGCCATCTGGGAGAACCTACCGCATATACAGTCGTGAAAGAAGTACTGCGGCTCCCTCGCGCTCTAGACCTGCATAGTCCAGATAATGCTTTCCGGTGGCTTCAAGTGTCCTGGCTGTTTGCCCTTTGTAGCCAGGTTCATCAAACTGATCTAGATCGAATGGGATTCTGCAGACAAGGGAGAGCCACAGCAACACAACATAACGCAGAGCCCACTGAGATGGATCAGCAGCAGGCCCGGAGGGTAGACGAACAAAATTGACGGCGATCGTCACATCCGCGATTTCGTGGGGGAAAAATCTAGCTGAGGACACGTCGTGAGCGACAGCGAGATGGACGAGCGACTTACTGATCGTCTTGTATCCTCTGAATTTGATGTAATTGTAGAGCAAGTCGGCCAGACGTCCAATCCGAGTGGTGGATGATGTGATGGACGTATCAGTTGTGCAGGCTCGGGCGTGTGTTCTCAAGCATTCTGCAGCGGGGATGACGAGATCCTCAAGGTAGGGATCCAGGAGATAGGATTGTTCCTGGTACTCTCCTAGCTGTTCGATGTTTGGTTGTCGACGGCAAGAGACATTATCAACGGGTATACATACAATCAGACAAAGTCTCCGCAAAAGGTCGGACTCGGCGCTATTCTCTTCGCGAGTTGGTTCTACTGTCAAGTCGGACGCAAGCAATGTATTTTGGAGGGAAACGAAGTCATCGCGGCGCTCAAAGGATGCGAATAGCTTTCCTTCGTCTGTTTGTTCGTCCGACATCGGAAGCGCTGTGGGGGTGATGCGTAGAACAGCCATTAGGTCAGCGAACACTAACCCGTCTGAGCAGAACATGCGCGGTGTAAAGCGAAAAAGACGGGATGACGAAGAATCACAGGTGCTTCAATCGCATTCAGTCTCTCCTACGCTAACGTTGTGCACCAGGAGGACAAACTGCGCCGAAAACTGGCAGGTCTTTTACGATAACTCGTGGAACCGTTGATGAAACTCCATTCTCAAGCATCGTGCTCTCGGAGAGCTTCGGAAAGTTGTCAAGAAGGCGAAGACTTTTGAGGTACAGAAGACACTGAAGAAACTGAAGGATGCCCGGTAAATAATACACGTGAGCTCGGCGTTGTGGATACAAATCCTGATTTCTATTCCAATCAGGCGCAAGGATCCAGGGAGCGACCTGACAGAAGATCTGGAGGCAGAAATAGAGATGTTGAAGGTGGGTGGGATGGTGACTTTGATGCGGCTGCCATCCAGAGTTCAACAAGCCTGTAGCATCTCAGCTACGACCAACTTGCCCACTCGGCACTTACGACCAAATTGAAGAAGAACAAGATTCTCTCCGTATACCCATTGATACAAACTATTTCGGCAGACTTAGCCTCGAATCTAGCTCCTCCAACGACGCCAGGGACGATCGCGGCTAAGGTGCAAAGCCGCGTCCTGAGTTGCAAGATCCTCGCGTCCGAGGTCGCGTCAACCGTTGAAAATCTGCGAACGTTCCTGGACGCTTCTGTTCGGCCGGCAAACGTTGAGGATGACCCTCAATCGTCGTTAAATATTCCGAGGGGCGGGACTACTCGGGGAGAAAAAGCACCTGTCGAGAATTCGATTGGCCAAGAAAGTTCTGAAACAAGCAGCAATGAAGTGACGGTAGAAATGGACGACGGTTGGGAATCTGGTACGGTTAGCGGGCGAGAAGAGACTGCATCGGCGTCGGTGGATGCCCATGACGATGTAGCTTTTGAACACGATTCAGATGACGGGCTTTCGGGGGACACCACCGGGAACAAGAGATCCCGACCGCATGGAGGACAGGGACAATCCGAGTTTCTGCCATCACTTTCGGTCGGGTTCGCCCGAGGCGATTCGGGCAGCGAGTTCAGCGATAGTGAAACGGGATTGGTGGATGGAATTAAAAAGAACCGACGAGGACAGCGGGCACGAAGGGCGTAAGTCGCACGTTTATCTGGGCGTACGGCGCTCTCACTCCTGCTAGGATATGGGAGAAGAAGTTTGGGAAAAACGCCAACCACATAAAGAAACAACAAGGGATTTCAAAACGCCGTTTGGGTGGCTCCGTTCTGTCTGATCAGGGTTTTAGAAAGGGAAATTCGTCTTTACGATCCCATCCCACGGCAGCAAGACCTCGTGCACATACCCATGATGACCATGGACATGTTTCAAGACCAAATCCGCCAGCGTCTGAGGGCGTTCATAGATCAACGCGGCGGAATGGCGGTGATCTGCGGAGAGAGCAGGACAGGCCGTTGCACCCGTCGTGGGAGGCGAAAAAGAAATACAAGGCGGTGGGCATCGTACCTTCGCAAGGCACGAAAATTGTATTCTAGCGATACTACACTGAGGGTAAAAATGAACATGGTAGACAGATAGCATATCGAGCGCGAGATAGCAGTACAAAGGTAACTGAATCAAGAAGGGCTAGAGATATGGCCGATTTGGGGGGCAAGATAGACTAGACGTTGCGGATAGCACAGATGTGCTTTTTGCCCCCTTGCAGTCTGCAAGCACGAGAACACCACATCTCGTCACAGCGAGGGCATCGCGGAAAATTTGTGCCTGATTTCATGCACGCGGAGCATATAGATGTGCAGGAAAGCCTTGAACTCCTTTCGATGGCTTTAAGAATGGGAGGGAGTATGACTGCGTGGTCATCGCAGTCTGTCACGGGAGATGATGGCGCGAGGTAGTCCGGGACACTCAAGAGGATGCGGCTGATGGACGGGAAGAAGGAGAGAGGAGGTGTGTCGTAGTCACAGTCAGGGTATTGTCGCGGGAAAGCGATGTGGTCCCGGAGCCAGAGCGCGGCTGGGATGGTCGTTGTGAACGACCCATAGGCATTGGTGAGGCCCTCGTGGGGCACTGCGGGCAACACACCCTGATGTATGCGCGCATAGATGGATGCCATCGACGCCTGCGATGCGGTGGAGGAGCAGGATGTGCTCCGGGTCCTAGTTTGGTGAGTCATTGAAGACGGGACGGGACATACCAAGAAAGTGGGCACACGACACAATTTATAATCGGGCGATAGAGCGTAGTACCACCGTTGACGACGCCGACGACGAGGAGAGCGGCAGATAAAAAAGACAAACAAGACAAAATAGGGAATCACTCTGCGCACAGCGACGACGTCGACGCGCATACAATCAACGATCTCGCTCGTTTCGCCTTTCTTTACGTCTTCGCCATGGTGAGCCCATCGCATTCCCTATTTACTCGTCATATTTAATCGCATACAGGGCCAGACTCTCTCGTCCCCCGGTCAGTATCACCGCATCGTCTCCATGCTCTCCTTCATTTACCCCCCACCCCCTCAGTCACTGACAAGAAATCAGAGTCCGGAGGAGATGATCGCCTTCTTTACGCCGTCTCACAGATGCAAGGTTGGAGGATCAGTGCGTATCCCCACTTCCAGCCCCTCCGTGCCCACAACCTCATCCACATCATCCAGCCATGGAAGATGCGCACGCCGCAGTCCTATCGCTCGAAGGCACCACAGGCGACAAGAATGCATTTTTCGGTGTTTATGATGGCCATGGCGGTAAATTTCCCAATCGCCTCCCCTCCACATTCTCATCCCCTCTCAGGGAGCACCGTCGCCAAGTTTGCCGGTATAAATGTCCACAAGCGTCTCCTTTCGGAAGAAAGCTATCGCGAAAGACGTTATGATGAAGCAATGACAAGAGCATTTCTGGGAACCGATGAGGATCTTCTCGCTGGTACCCCCGCTCCACCTTCACTCAATCATCTTGGCTGATCAAATCTTAAAGATCCAGCTCACACGCGCGACCCCTCTGGTTGCACGGCCGTTGCCGCCCTATTGACTCATGATAAGAAAATTTACGTCGTATGTCGTCACCCATGTTTATCGCTTCCCATCATATTACCACCCCCTTTAGGCAAATGCCGGTGACTCGCGCTCCGTCATCAGCGTCAAAGGCCAGGTCAAGGCTCTCAGCTTTGATCATAAACCCTCAAATGATAGTACGTTCCACCTTCTTTCCATTCGTTCTTCAATCAATACACATCTGCAGCCGAGCGAGCGCGCATCCTTGGTGCTGGCGGATACATTGAATACGGTCGTGTGAATGGTCTGTATTTCCCGTGACCTACATCATCTCGCTCACAGTGGCCATCCCTAGGAAACCTTGCATTGTCAAGAGCACTAGGGGACTTTGAGTTCAAGAAAAATTATTCCTTAATTCCCCAGAAACAAGTTATCACCTCCGACCCTGACGTTACCGTCCATGAAATAACTGGAGAGGATGAGTTCCTTGTGCTAGCTTGTGACGGTCTGTCTGTTTCATGCGCGTCCATGACGTGCATGGTGTTCATTCCTCGCCACAGGTATCTGGGACTGTCTGACATCTCAACAAGTCGTGGATTTCATCCGGCTCAGAGTTTCCGAGGGGAAAGAACTTCACGAAATAGGCGAGGATATCTGCGAACACTGCCTTGCTCCCGATACTTCATCAGGGACTGGCATCGGTTGCGATAATATGACAGTCCTCATTATTGCAATCCTCAATGGCAAGACGAAGCAAGAATGGTACAATTGGATTGCTGAGCGCGTAAAAGCTGGATATGGATTTAATACACCCCAAACCCTACCCCAGATCTACTCCCCTACACGACTCATGGCATACAAGGCAAGACGAGATGCCCAAGAGGAGCGCGAGCGACTACGAAGTCCACGGGGTGAAGATTTGAATGCGTCACCACCAACATTGTTTGGGTCCACTGCATTCTCAGGTTTTGCTCGTGTCCTGGGAAGCACAGGTGGAATTTCTTTCAGTCCAAGTACTGGCATAGTGGCCGACGGCGGCGGTCGGCTTATGTTCGCCACTACAGACGATGAAGAAGATAGTGGTGATGATATAGAGACAGAAACTGGCCGATCATTCTTCACTGAAACATTTGGCCTTGGACGGCCAGTAGATCCTGCTGCATCTCTGCGAGACCATTTGGCCGCATATGAGAAAGACATGAAGGAGGCATTTGATGACGGTTTGGGCGAAAGCGTCGATTCTGAATCACGGCTGGTAGAGATTGACGATGAAGACATGGACGGCCCGTTTAGCCAAATTAATGGTGACGTCCCCAAGTCTCCACCCGATGCGACAGAGCAGCAGTCGCTACCACTCGAAATATCTTCCTTTCCACAGCTCAAGTTAAATGGCGTCGTCGCACCCGTTCAACAACTGCGGTCGGATCCGTTGGGAGATGAACCGGATCCGGTAACCAAGGCCTAGGGACTGTTGGACAGCAGTGAAGATCCGCTGATTACGTGACTTCATTGTGGCCCTTCTCCATTCTCCCCACGCCCAATCATCTTTCTACCATGACTGGCATGGTCATGCTTTCGGTTTCAGTGCGCCTTCTTAATATCTATTGGTTTTGTAATAGTCGCCGTCATCACCACCAATTTTGAAGTCTTTCTAGCTCCAGTTGTAGCATCTGTAGCAAATGATCGTTCATGATTACTCTCATAATGGTCACGATTCCCTTCATTCCGCGTGTCGAACCTCCATAACATACATCTTATACTTCCTTACAGGTTGTACACTACTAGTGGTTCATGTATAGCTGCTTGAAATCTCTCTTCATCCACTAGCTCAATTTACATTGCGAAGAACGACCAATTTGTTCTCGCAGAGGCATATGATCGTGCTTCCAGCTTCGCTGCCAGAGGCGACGGCCCCGATTCCTAAAAGCGAGCCAGCGTCGGCCTGAGCAACAGCCAGCACGCTCTGTTTCGCCCACAACTCCTTTGGGCCGGAACTGCGATAAATGTAAACATTGCCTCCCCGATCTTGCGACCCGTTTTCAAACGCCAGCACCATGTCGGACAAGTGATACGTGAAACGCGTATCGCGTTTGGACGCCAAAACAAAGGCCAAGGCAGAAAAGGTGTTTTCGTGCTTCCAACCGAGCTCAGCCGAATCGTCAGAGAGCACGTGTCGCGTGCCATCGAGTCCATTCTTGACCACCAGACTGAGAGCGCCCGTCCCGGTGCCCGGGAGCGGCGTAGAGAGCACGTTGAACGCGGAATCCTGCAGGCCCGCAGACCACGCCGGGCGCGACCCGTCCTCACCGACCCACGTGATGAACACAAGCCTCCCGATCGAGGCGTCGACCTCCTCGTCCATCTCGCCCTGCGCGAGGGCCGGCAGCCCGCGCCCGAGTCCGAGTCCGCTCGCGTCTTCGCCCTGCGCCAGTGCGGCCGTGTACTTTTCGAGCGCTTCGCGGATGGTGTAGAGCGCCGAGGGATCGAGCGTCTCGGGCACGTCCACGTCGTCCGCCTCCGCGCTCGGTGTGCCAGACGCGGCAAAGACGTGGGACCACTTGGTGCCCTCGTGTTGCTTGTCGAGATGGATGGTGAGGATACCGAACGCGTGGTCGCCCTCGCGGTCCCACGTCCAGAAGCTCGTCGAGGGGCGGATGGTGTCCCAGAGCTGCTTGGCCGAGTAACGGGGAGTGGCGAAGCCCTCTACCATGGAGGTTATCGCGACGTGGACGGTGAGCGTCTTTTGGGAAAAGGTGACCCTGATCTGGGACGTTGGGGTGGTAGACGGGAGGGGGAAAGCGACGGTGACAACGTCTGCTGTTTGGGTCCAGGAGTAAGGGTAAGGTTTAGTGGGCTGCGGAGGTCCTTCGGCATCCAAAACCTCCTCTGGACGTGGGATTGGAGCGATCTCGTCGGGGGATGGGTCGTAATGAACTGCGTGGGGTTCGCTGATTTGACGATAAGGAGAACTGCCGAGAAGAAGGTATGCGTTTCTAGCACGGTGATATGTCATAAGCATGGGCACGTCTTCCCCGCGTCTGTGCCAGACGATATCAAGGGCAACAGATTCCAACGGCATTTCAAAGGGGAGAGAGAAACGGGCAGCCCATATGTCAAATTCGTGGCATTTCATAGGGTGTTTTGCTGATGGGTCGGAGGGGGCTGTACCATAGTGTCTGGAAGACAACAGGGCGATGGCGGTACTGTCGGAGGTTCTGATCACATTGTGCACCCGGAATGGGATGGGGGACCTTGGGACGGTGGTATCCTGGTCCACCAACTCGAAGCTTGCAAGAAGAGCGGCAGGTCCAGTGACGGGGATGTCAAGGACATATAAACTCCCCCGTCCGTCACCGACAAAGGCGATATGTTCGTCGAGAAAGGCAGCGGACGGGTACTCGGGATGCACCAGATCGATTTGCGGAGCAGCGATTGATGTGGGGAGCTCGTACACGGGAGTGAAGGAAGGCTCGTTAGTAGCAGCCTACCCCACGGCATAAGCATTGAACATCATAGGCTGGAGAACAAATGTCTCACATCGCCGAGGTCGACTACGATTACCTGGTGGTTCGCGTCGACATATAAACCTCTCCCCTTGACCGCGGACAGGACGAAGTGATTGTGGGTAATTCGGCTCTGTACCTCCTCAAATGTGAGAGGAACCTTTCCGTAAGAAGAGGCTTGTGTCGTCTTATACGGGAGGTCATATCGGTGGACAACAACGGCCTGGTCAAGGAGAAGGAGCTTATAGCCCTCGAACTTGGGGTTCAATAAGCTACGAGTAGGG
>JBBPOH010000406.1:0-13748 GCA_038091335.1 Phylloporus arenicola | reverse complement strand
GCCCAGCTGCACAATCATAGTTCTTAGCGTCAAAGAAATACTTAGCTTGTTATCACATCTGTCTCTTAGGCCGAGGCCGAGTTAATCTTCATTACTACGCGAGTCATGAAAGTATTTGCTGATTGACCAGACAACCCAAGAGATGTTGGTGATACTATATTCTGACAAAAATACACACAGATTGTCTCATCTCAAGTCATGGCTCTCCGGGAGCCCACACCCAATGAAAACTCATACAACATACACGTTCTCCTTTTGTATCTGGTATCCCTCTAACCGTTTGAAGTACTCCAAACGGTCTCGCCGTTCTTTTTCGTACTTCTGAAAACAATATTATCAGCCGATTCGAGCTGTCTCATTCCCGATAAGACGCACCTCCCGCGTATCATCTGACAGCTCCAACACATTCTCTAATGGACGCGCTTTCCCCTTCCCCTTTGTATCCTTTGTACTCTGCTTTCCCCTGGGCCGACCCCGTGCGGGTTTCGCAGGCGCTGTAGTTGTGGCTTTTTGGCTCCTTGTCCTTGTCTTGGACTTGGCCGGTGGAGCCTTGGCGAAAGTGGATGATTTGGTGGTCTTTGTGTCCGTAGTCTTCGCCGCTTTGGTGTTCCTCGACCGTAACTTCATCCGATCATGCCCATCCTCCGCATTGCTCGTCGTATGTTTAGCCTCCGCCCTTGCACCCACCACTGCTTTCCGTGTACTCCGCCTTGGCGGAACGGGCGTCGGTGGTGCAGACGACTGTCTCGAACTCCGACTCACGGGCACAGGGGTGGACGACGGTGTTGGGATATCTTGATAGGATTTCTTAACGCGTTTCCCCCGTGCCGCCGGAGGAGTAGGTGGTTTGGTATCTATGGCCCTAAGTTGTGCCCGCGTGACCTTGAAAGCAGAGGCATTGCTCCGTCGAGCGGTACCCGGGCGACGGCGGGAGCCCACGCCCGTCGAGATCTTGACTGGGGATGGACTAGAAGGGGGGGATGCCCCTTCCTCATCCAAATCTGGGTCCCCGTCGAGCGTTGGCGATGCGTGGCGCTTGCGTTTGCGCGGTGTGCGCAAGGGGTCCGGGAATGAAGGCTGCGAACCAGTCGCATCCTTTTCCACTAATGGTTGATCACTATTCATCAACAACAAGGGGGCCATGGGCACATGAGTGTGTGACGGGCCAGCAACAGGCTCGTCCGTATATAGTCCCTCGATATCTTCATAGTTTGTCGGGACCGGCGCGTCGAGCTGAGAAAAGGACGCAAAAGAAGGCGCATGGGAAGGGGCGGAAGCGAGGACGGTGCTGCGTGGGGGCGATTTAACTACGCTGACACGCTCAGTAGACTTGTGGGGCACTCGTTTCGCCTTTATGGCGCGTTCGACAGCGACGAACCCAAATGGGTCAGAATCAGAAGCCTTGGAGGGTGTATCGATGCGGTACTGCGCAGTGCTGGGAATACCGACAGGGTCGGTGAGGCGAGCGTGGTCAAAATTGGTAGTTGAGGGTGGAAAGGGAGAGCTGGGCGGAAGAGAGGACGATGAGCGAGAATAGAACCAATTGGGTGGATCTGCGGGGTAAGCCAAAGACTTTGGTTTCTTTGGTCGCCGGGGTGGCTCAATGGAGTAGGGTGCGGAACGCTTTGGCTTTGCTATGCGGACTGGAGATGGTGAAGGTGGATGGAAAAACTGGTCTGTGATGTCGCGGAGAGCGGTGGCTTGGTCTGTGCGGGTGCGTGATATGGGCGTGCCGAATGCGAGCACGGACGACGAGCGATGTACGGGTGCGTAGGTGGGCTGCGAAAGGGCGTTTTCGTCGTGGATTGGGGTGTTCTCGTCGTTCTCGACGCTCTGCACGTCGTCGCTGTCGGCCTCGCTGACGCGTTCGTCGGGGGCGGGCGTCGGTTGGCGGCGCATGGATGTCCTTTGAAAATGACAAAAGCAAACGTGCGTGGGAGTATTGTCGCCACCATAAATCACGTGACTGACCTTGGTTCGGCTATTGAGCTGGTTCCGGAATGAGCCGGTTCGCCCGGATCAGAGATAGGTCATGCTCACAACCACCCTCGTACGCTCATTTGTCCCCCATGCTCGACACATGAGCGCGCGACCCTCTGCGGTCACATCGCCCATCAAGAAAACAACCATCGCACGCCTCGCCGAGCTCCGTGCATCCAAATCACCCATATCCGTCCTCACCGCCTATGACTTCCCATCCGCCCGTGCCTGCTCAGCCCACCCAGTGGACGTCACCCTTGTCGGCGACTCCCTTGCCCAAGTCTGCCTCGGCTACCCCTCCACCACCCGTCTCACCCTTGACGAAATGCTCCATCACTGCCGCGCCGTCGCGCGCGGCACCACCACCCCACTCCTCGTCGCCGACATGCCCTTTGGCACCTATGCTTCAGGTCCGCACGACGCCGTCCGCATAGCTGTGCGCATGATCCGAGAAGGCCACATCGAAGCCGTCAAACTCGAAGGCGGCGAAGAAATCGTCCCGCAAGTGACCGCACTCACCCAGATTGGTATACCCGTCATGGCCCACATCGGTCTCCTCCCCCAACGTTCGACCGCGCTCTCGGGGTACCGCGTACAGGGACGCACAGCCGCTTCCGCCCAGGCCCTTGTCCAAGCCGCACGGGCGCTCGAAAAAGCTGGTGCCTTTGCCATCGTATTGGAAGCGATGCCCAGCCAATTAGGTGAACACATCACCCGGACGATCAAAATACCAACCATCGGCATTGGAGCTGGTCCCGGAACGAATGGGCAGGTCCTCGTGTGGGATGACATGCTCGGCACATGGCATGGCCACAAGGCCAAGTGCGTATCCGTTCGCACGTCTATCCCCACCACATTTCTCACGTCTGCCAGGTTCGTCCGACATTTTGTAGACGTTGGAAAAGAGGTCGAGCGAGGCGTAGCAGCATACGTCCATGCTGTCAAGGACGGATCCTTCCCAAATCCTGAGCGCGAAGGATACGCAATGGACCCTATAGAGTGGGAGTCCTTCCTGCAGTGTCAGGGTCAGAAACATCGGCTGAATGATGGCACTAATGCCACGTCACACCAGGAGTGACAGTGCAGAGACTGCCTAGCCGTCGAACGCCGTCCCACGGGCAAATGAGATGGATAACGGGCCAAGCAGGAAGAGAAACTACGTACCCTTTGACTGCCTATTCCTACCATTCTTGCGAGCCCTGTAGTTGTGTTACGACGAGACAAGTCTCAAGCGAAGGTGACCGGTGATGGTGAGGGTGTGCTGGCAAAACGCGCATAACAATACTTCTGTAACCCCGCCTTAATTTTACCCAAGGAAGTATCTTTATCTGATCTCCTTGCTCCCCTGTGGAGTACTCAGTGATAACCCAACAAATATACATAAGATAATAAACGCGTCTGCACGCAAAAGACCAACAGTAAACCAGGCTGTGGACGGAGTAAACTTCTTGGCTGAAACAGGCACGGGAGGGAGAATATCACCTACAAAAAGCACCACCAGATAGATACCATCGTCAAACATGCCAAACACTACCGCCGTCCACCTTTGATCACCCTCACACCCGTCACGTCGTCCCTAGCGACGTCCCACTCGAGATCCGTTGGCTCCATCGTAACCACGTTTGAGCTGGACGTCGGCTGTGCGGGCGTCGTCACCGTAGATGTCGGTGTTGCATCACCACATCCACAATCATACTCTGAATCGAGTTTTGAACAGTCAAATTCCGGCTTTCCAAGCCGAAAATTAACTTCGTTGTGCACCGCACACAGCCTGTGCCAAGTCTTGCTCAGCCAGTAAGACAGATACAAGAAAACATACCATAGACTTGCAGACAGACGCGATGCCGTCTGAGCACAAGTGATGAGAAACAGTTTGCAGTGAAATATGCTCTGCGCGCACCTGAGGAGGAAACTTTTTCAGCAAGGCTTGAAATTCGGCCGCACATTCGCCACAGGGATATAGACGCGAAGTGAGGTACATGTAGGACCCCAACGCCTCCCGTTCGTTTTCAGTCGGATTCTAAAGAAAGAGGGGAAATAAGGGGGCATATATGCGTCCAGTATGAACGAGAAACGTGTGATCCTACTACACGTACCTCGGGATATCGCAACGTCATGGTGTGACTATACCACCGACATATCAAAAAAAGAGAATGCGATAAGAATAAGAGAGGCACGCACAGCAGTCGCCATGTCGAGCGTCCGAGTTCAGCCCTACGACGTATGAGCAACCAAAGACGAGTACATAGAGCCAACGCACTTGGCAGTCTCGTTCCCCAACTTCGACATGATCACGCCCCCAAGCGGACGATCCGACACGCTGGTGGATGCGCCCGAGTCTACCCGAGGGGTCGGGTACGGAAGAATGTGCATGTCCTTTTCGACGCCGCCCTCACCGAAAAACTCGCCCGTCCATGGGTCAATGTACGCACGCGAAGGTGGGTGCAGAAAGGCGATGGTTGCGAGGAAGAACTGTTGGATGTCTTGAGCTGTGCACTGATTTCGCTGGGTGGGACCGAGTACGTACAAGGGCGATAGTGATGGTAACAAAGGAACGCGCAAACCGAGAGATCATAGTCAAAGTGCAGGATTAAACTTGGGAGATCACGGTAACGTTTCAAAATCAGCACTTGTGTATATGTCCATCATTAGTAAACCAGTAAGTATGTCCATGTCAAAGATGCACCCTCTAGAGAAAAGCTACTCGTATGACAACGAAAAGAACGTAGACGTAGCCAGTTAACAGATATCGCTACAAAATCGTGTGCGAGTCATCGTCCGTGTGCAGAGTCAATGATTACCAGGAAACATTCATGAAGAAAACCCATTATTGCGCTGTGGTGTTCTGACACACACCACACCCCGCAACACTGATCTTCGTACCTTGCACTGAACATTGCTGAAGCGGCCTAGGGGGACAAGCAATGGTTCCATTGAGACCCGAATTTCCATTAAGCTCCAGTTCCTGCAGCGTGCTCGGGAACGTGGGCACGGTACCGGTGAGGTTGTTTGAACCAAGTAATAGCTGCGTGAGTCCTTTAAAAGACGATAAGGTGCTTGGGATAGCACCCGTGAGAGAGGTGGACGTAAGGTCAAGGGTGTGCACAGAGGCAGCGAGGGACGAAGATCCTGCAAGTGTTGCAAGCGAGGAAGGGGATAACCCTTGGGAATTGACCAATCTACATGCAGCATGTCAAAGGAGCGTCCCTGCAAAAAAAGGAATAGACTCACAGAGTCTGAAGTCCCGTAAGACTGGTCAAACTGCTTGGAAGCGTAGAGCCCATCTGCGAGTTACGGAGCAACTCAAGGGTGAAAAGGTGTGTAAGGCCAGGAGACGCGAACAGCGAGTTTGGCAGCGCCGTGATGGCAGTCGACTCGAGATGAAGAGTCGTGAGGGCAGTCAAGTTGGTGAATGAACGAGGCAAGGAACCAGCTGCACGAGGCAACAGTTGAGGATACGTCGGATCAATGCGAAACAAAGTCTTACCCGGTATCGTGTTCCCTCCAATGACTTGAAGCGTCTGCAACGTAGTCAAACTGCCGATCTCATTGGGTAATGTGGCTGGGACTCCAGGATAAGTGATTTGCCTGAATAACCATGATGAATGAGATCATACACGGGCCAACATCACTTACAATGATTCAACCTGCCCCGATGCATCACAACTCACGCCCGTCCAACCACAGAAATTAACGTTTTGAGCCCAGCTACCATTTCCAAGCGTCGCTTGTCCTTGAGGATTCGCAGTCTCGTAAATGGCGCGGAGACCGCAGAATTGAACAGCATTATTAATCGCCTGGGTACTTTGAACATTCGACGAACTAGACGTGTAGGAAGAGGGCACAGCCTGAAGAATCGAGAGACATGTCGAGCATGGATAACTGCGAGGTGCAGAGGGTGCGTTAAGGGTGTATTGGGAGAGACATTGCTGAGCATCTGCAGAAAGTGCGTGGGCAGTGGAAGTCGTTTTACTTGGCGTAGATGACGTAGAAAGCGAGAGGACGCGGATGTTCAAAAAGATAGCATTCCCCATTAAAAGGAGAAGTATTATGATGAATATGATGAGGAAACACCACGACCGGCGTCGTTGCTTCCTCACGCGATCTTCGTATTTGGGATCGGGGAGCTGACATGGACAGTGACGTTTCTCGACTTGAAGAGGCGGCCAATGTGACAGTTGTGGGTCTTGTACGGGAACAAGATCCGCCTCGGAAGTATTGAGCGTCCGCACATCAAAGAAGAGCTTGGTAAACCTGTCCCGCAGGCGGGGCGGTATCGGCGGTGTGCCTGCTTCAACGTCCTTGGGAGGAGTGGGGTTTAACCGTTTGGGATGCTTTGAACTGCTTCTGCCAAAGGAGAAACGTGATGAAGGTGCTATCGTCGATGTCGGGGAGAACTTGGACGTCTCGACCTGAAGGTCAGGGTGATTGGGAGGAGGGTTGATGGAGAGATGTTCACAAAACTTGGAGTTCATCATGTCAAGACAGCGTGAGTGTCACTAGAAAGAATGAGAAAAAAAGAACGGTCGTGATAGCCAAAATTATAGAAAGCTCATGCCACCAAGGTCCAAGAACAATGGTCACAACATTACAATAGGCGAGCCAAATTTGGTAATCATTGTTTGTACTTGTTTGTTCCCGATCTGCGTCATGGCAGTGCATTCATCCTATAGCTGTCTTCAAAGGGTCCAAGTGATATACTTCTGGATTGGGGTCAAATATATCTGTCTGCGAGTGGGGTAGTGCATACTATGTCACTTCGGCTCTATACCCAGAGTTCGTTGACCAGAATTCGGAGCATGTCAGGGTCTGGTCATGACACGGGCGTTACTCCTCATCAGCTCCACCAGGCCCTTTTTTATGATGCCGCCTCCGCCTCTTCTTCCGCGCGACATCTTCCCGAGCTATTTCGACCCCATCGGGATGTGATGCAGGGACATCGGAATCGCGTTTCCGCTTTTGCAATTTGTCTGCGGCTGATGGCTGATGGACAATATCCCCCCCTGCATCGTCCTGCATCGTTTTAAGTTTTGCACGCTCGTTCTTACCCTTCCGCTTCTTCTTTTCTCCTGGCATTTCAGTAGCTCTGCTCTTCGAGTTTGTGCCCATTGACCAAGCACCTTCGTAGTTGGCGCCCACCCTGGAATGCAGTTGTTGGCGGAAATCCTTCAGACGCTGAGTCAGCTTTGGGTCCCAGCTCTTCTTCGCCTTGCCACCTAGACAATTTACGTTGGATAGATTTGAATAGGCTACTAGGTACAAACCTTTGTCAACACGATACGGTGCCAACTTCTTGAGCCCGACATAAGAGTTCAACTCCGCATCTGTCGCAAGCAGAATTTCTGCTGGCGTAAGACTGTAATTTTCGGGGGCCGTGGAAGTGTAATGAAAGCGTGTAGGCATGTGAGAGGTCTGTGAAATTTGCAGGTAAATACTGCCGCTGAGCAAGCTGAGCAGACTTACTATGCCACTGAACCCTAGTCTGTTCACTACTTCATCCATGTACGCATCCACCTTGCGCTTTCGTTCTTCTTCTGTGCCCCGCCATTCATCATCATCACCATCCCAGTCCTCCTGAACTGCGTCCGCGTCCATCTCATCCACATCCACTCCCGCATCCTCGTCCGCTTTCTTGTTTTTCTTCTTCTCTTTCTTTTTCTGCTTCTTTAGTTCCGCCTTTGATTGGGCATTCGGGGTTGGCTCGATGTCGTCAATGTTAATATCGTCATCCCATGCGGGTTTGTCCGCATCATCATCGTCAACTATATATGAACCGTCACAATAAATATCGATGATAATAGATTTCTTTACCGATGTCGTCGACACCACGGTACAACTCCGCCATTTGGGCATCGTGCTTTGAGGCATCCCAATCGGCATCAAGATCAAGATGGGCGAGGGCTACAAAGCGTTTCGGCGAAGTCAGCATACAGGCACTGAATAACGGACGAATAGACAGCGACAAAATGCACTCACCTTCATCCCCAAAACGAACCAAACCACCTTCCACACTCACCATCTCAAGCTTCTGGCGGAGCTCCTTGGCTTTCAGCGCTTTCAAGCGTGCTAACTCCTCCTTTCTTTGTTGATTTTTTGATTTCTTTTGGTCCGAGGTATCATTTCCAACCATCAAGACATGTTCGTCTTCCTGGACGACCGCAGCTTCTGCCAGTGCGCGTTCTCTTCTGATTTCTCCCCTCCGCGCTTCAAGCACTGCGTGCTTCTCCCCTTCCTGTCGCTCCTTTTTCCGGGTACGGGCGTCCTTCCGAGTGGTAGGCTCTCGCCGAGCGGACGAAACGTTACGAGGGAAGGATGGGATCAGCGTACCACCTCTGTATAGTTGTCGTGAGCGTTTGAAAATCATGACGCAAAGTTGAACTCAAAGAAACTGGGAACCATCACGAAAGGAAGAGTACCTACGGTTCTTCAAATCTAAAGTTGTAGGACGTCTCGAACGCGTCCGCGAGGTCGTCAAACGAGTTCTCGTCTGAGAGTGCGGCTAGGTGTTCATTCTCCGAATTCTCGTTTACCCCGCCATCATTATCTGAATTAACTGGGAAGCTGCTCGGCTTCCGTTTTGACGAGGACGCGACAACTTCATTGTACGTGGGCACACGGCGGGTCGCACGATCTATCCACCCCCGATTGAGAATATAACTGTATGAAATGTCAATAACTACCGCAAACGCAGACTGAGACCTGCCCACCCTGTCTAGATGGAGCAAGGAGTCGGAAACACGTACTTCATCAAGAACTCTTGATCGGCGTCTTCCTTCAACTTTTTGTCGCGCTGCTTCATATCTTTCTGACTTTGTGCCTCGTGATTTTCCTGGAAATTCTCCCTTTCATTCTCCCGTTCTTTTTTGCCTCTCTTCTTTTTTTGCTTTTTGTCGCAGTCCCTGATTTCGACATCATGAGAGACACCAACCTCTTCGTTTGTCT
Source organism: Phylloporus arenicola (assembly GCA_038091335.1). Classification (NCBI taxonomy): domain Eukaryota; kingdom Fungi; phylum Basidiomycota; class Agaricomycetes; order Boletales; family Boletaceae; genus Phylloporus; species Phylloporus arenicola. Next base: position 4,826 of record JBBPOH010000406.1, on the reverse strand, counting down.
CCACAGTGACGAGATTATGGATGTCTTCCCCGACCTCTCGCTCCAAGAACGCCCTATATTCCTCTTCTTCCAATTCAATCTCATCGCGTGTACGTGAGCGTGGGACAAGCAAATCATCATCATCTCCTGATTTCCAAGTGAGTTAATGCCTTGCAGCCCTCGCATCTAGAAAGAGTATCACCTTCCTGGGAATTAATTACGCCATGGAACGCGGCACGGGTTTCTGAGCGCAGGAGCTCTTGTTCCTCGGTGTGCGTCAACAGCGGTGGTTCGACACTCGAAGAACGTGAGTGGGGATCTGCTCCGGCAAACGCTGACGCGAGTGCGGCCTCCCGGATCGTCAGTGACTTTGACTTTTCATACATACATGTCAGTGGGAGCGACGATAGTAGTCAGGCTTAGGGACAGACCTTTTCTTTCGTCTTTGACCTCTTCGCTGGTGCCTTGTCCTGCGTACGCGTATGTTCCTCTATCCAAGTGAAGTGAATTGCAACCCTCGAATACCGAGACCATGGGCAACTCAAATGGATAACCGCGAGAAACCAAACACACCTTCAAACACCCGCCTTTCACCTTCATATATTGCTGGATCTTTTTTCTTGATCAACGCAAGCGTACAAAGAATGGCAGCATCCACCGCCGGCGTGAGTTCTTCTCCATCCGTGTCTTCTTCCGTGTCTTCAGAATCTTCCGAATCGTCAGCATCGGAGTCCCCTGCCTCTGAATAGTCGGATCCATATTTCTCTTTCACTATATCATGAACGGCCCATGTCAACGCAATCTGGAAAGGTCCTGCAAGAGACTTTGACGCACGCTTCGCAAGCTCCTCTCTTTCTTTCTTGTACTCGAACGCTTTTGCGAAATGTTCGTTGATCGTAAGTGTGTGGAGGTCATTCGTGTCTGCATCTGAATCAGATAGCATGGTAGATATTTCAACGCGATAAGCATCAGCAGAAGAAAAAAAAAGGGTAAACGCAGCGACTCATGACTAGATGGTTGTTTGGCATTGTTAGGATTCCAAGCTCTTACTAAGTTTGGAGTTTCAACTTGTCTGACTGGATATAAGTACTTGGACCGTGGCCCAATTTGTTCAGTACTGTGAAGACAGATCCGTTTAAATTATTGTGTATAGTGTCCTATGCCATCCGCTTGAACACCGGCAACATGCTTGCACTCGAAAGCACTGAAGGAAATGTAATTCAATGAAAAGTTCACTACGACTCCGACCTGGACATGATCCGCACGTTCAGCCATCTTTCTGTGAACCCCATCCACACCGACCGTAGTGAGTTCAAATGGTTTTAATCAAGGTATAGCTTTGGCAAATTCGAGAGCAAGGGCATTTGTGATGCTGCTGCGCAGAAGAGACTCTGTTAGAGACAGCAATCTAGGCGGTCGGCGTTGTAAATCTCGATCAGGGCTCGACGAGAAAGTAGCTGCCAGGCGGATGTGGTCAGAGAATCTGATATTCGCGGGTGCGGCACCGATAGAGTACGCACATTCTCAGGTACAATTGTCTCACTGTCTCGGACCCAAACGACCATTCGGGTTAATGGCACGGGGTGTTTGTAACTGTTAGGAATACAAGTACACTGACTTGGCTGCCAAGCGATCAAAAGAATTCGCTGAGCTGGGCTTGTCATGTCATCAGATAACTTGGCATCTATACGGTAATGTTGTTGCAGAAGCTTGGAGAATGTGTTGTGTGGTAGAATTGTGTGAATAACGAGCAAACCCTAACCCTAGCACTACTGACTCCGACAGTGTCTCTGTTTCGTGTCAACGTGCACCTGACAACCAGGCTGTCGTACACGCGTTCTTGGCTTTCCGGTAACAGTAAACGGATGCATTCTTCCAAGACTTTTCAGGAAGCAGAGGTTGGATAACCCTCGCCCTTTGGACGAATCGCACTAATAGCTTCGTTCCAAGTCCATCTATGATCGTGCAACAAAATTAGAGTTTGCTGCAGAGTTCAAATCCGCATTTCGCCTCTATCTCGAGGCGACCGATGCGTTCCTCCATCTCTCACGCTCGCCTGTAGTCACCCCCGCGTTTCAGGCACAGTGCAAGGAAAATGCGTCAAAAGCCATCCAACGGGCCGAAAAGATAAAGAATGCCAGCAAGGCCCCGGGGTCCCAGATCGGCCTCATTGCGGCGCCAATTGATCCCTTTGAAGCGGGTGAGCGCCGCCAGCTGCCTACCGAGTAAGGCCACTTAGCATCGCACAGATCACCAGGCCTGTGTGCTTCGAAAGTCATCAACCGTCAACAGCGTCCATTATCCTCTCTGGAACGAACCTCTACCCTTACCACGGAATCCAGGCATCCGTTACTCGTATGTAGACTATTCTTGACCGACCATGTCACCGACTGTGATACCAGTGATCCAAATGGCCAACCAGCTATTCCGCTGACCAGGACTACCTCCGCCACCATCACATGGCAAAGGCCTCCTCGCGACCCTTTCACCTCTCAAGAGCAGCGTCCAACTTTGACGCCCGCTGACATAGAACAGAACATCATCGACGACTGTTCCGTTTGTGCTGCCGTGGCTGTTTGTGCTCAGCACAACCAAAGATTTAACTCAAGGGTGTGTTTTCTCTTCCACCCCTGTTTGGGATTTCTTGCTCTTCACGCGAGGTTTTACATTTTTATTCCCCCCTGGTTGTGTCCATTCTCTGAAGGATCTGTGTACTAACCCCGGATTTCTGTCTTCAAAAGCTACTGTCCTCATCTTTGCACTCTGGAAATCAGTGGGGAAGATATGACCTCAAAGCATATCTAAATGGTGATTTCAGACGAGTATGTGGCCACCTTTGAACCAGCCAACTATCACTGTGACAATATATTCGAATCTTTTATCAAACTTTACAGATATGTAAGTGTTAATAAATTACAGGATGAAAGATTCTAATTTCTCCGTTTGTATCGCAATCAATTATTATGTGCCCCACCACATTGTCCGCATTATTACTGCAAGCTATCGACGATTTACTTCCGTACGACGATACAGGGCGTCCCATGGGAATTTCGTCGGGGCAAAATGGAGTTGCATGGCCAGCATTGATCGAGAAAGCCGTATGTCATCATCATGTCGACATAGCGCAATGAAACTGATGGTGCTGTCCTACCAGTATATGAAATTAATGGGTGGATATGATTTTCCTGGGTCGTAAGTGACATAAATTACACTTCATTCATTGCATGACATCTCGTGTGATGCGCGCTTATTTGACGACAGGAATTCTTCCATCGACCTACGGTAAGTGTGTGGCCGGTTATGGTAATATCAACTTTTCGCTGAACCCAACGCCATGGTATAGGGTATTGACTGGCTGGATACCTGAACATATCGACCTACTAAGGTGAGGCTTATAACATGTATATTTGTTTGTTGGCAGGAATCATTTACTTCATATCGCACCGTATATTCTACTGATATGTTCGCACCCTTTGGTCTTAATGCCTGGTTCGCAGCACCACATTCGAAAGGGAGAGAACGTGGGAGAGAATAGCAAACGGATTTCGGAAGGGTGAGTCGACAATATCACTTTTCATGGCGAGATGCCCTGACGATGTGTCTATCATAAGGCTACTGTGTACTCACTGTAGGGACGGATGCCAAGACGACACTGAAAATTGCAGGGGTGAAGTTGTTACCTTCGCACGATTATGCCGTCGTCGGTCAGTTTTTGGTTTGGATTGTACCCGATTGCGAGCTTACGCTTGGTAAACTCAGATGTTCAGGAAAGGAAAAACGAGAGATGGTTAACGTTGATAGATTCAAGGGTACCCATAGCGGGTTCATCTTTCCATTCCGAGGGCAAGAACAGCTCGAGCATGAACGACTCGCGTAAGCGTTAGAGGCTGCGTGATGCATTGTCTGATCGACTTTGTTGTTAGGTATGCTCGATATGCGGTGGGACGATATATGTGCTTCATTCGAGGGTATATATGCTTCGTGGAATCCAGGGCTCTTACCGAATGACGTGAATTTCCATGGGTAAGCCTCTTTGACGTAGAGTTACCTGTTTATTCCGGTAATGGGATAGAATCTTGCTCACTGGTCGACTTAGGGTGTGGAAACCAGCTAACGCGGACGACAAGGCGCAAGGTAGCTCCTCTTTCGTATGGAGAACCTCCCGCTGAATGAAAATATTATGTTTCAGCATCTGTGCGCTCTCTTCGGCTGCTCTATGAATGCCAGAATGACCCTAATGGAGGTGGTGACCCACTAAATACCAGAAGAGATATCTGGGTCCTCCTTACCAAACATGTCTCCCATACCTGCAGGGAAGCCGAGTACATCTCGCTGATGGTACATCCCGTAGATGAGGATGATTGGACGGACATATGGATGAGAACAGGGGGTGCAGAGGTCAAGGTAAAACTGGTTCTTAGCGCTACGAATCATCAGCATGACTCCCCACAGGGCACATACACCAGTTCACCGCACATGTTAGTAAGGGTCAAGGCTGGGAAAGAGTATCCGACCCTGCCGAATCCTTCAACTCTCACCAAGATATCGGGTGCTCTCTCGGTTCTGGCTAGCTATGACGGTCCATTTGATGACATCTTTTTTACCCTCAACGTGTTCTGTGGAGTAGACGTCAAAGCCTGGTGGGACGAGGCGGCGGGGATTGGCTCTATCAGTCCGGAGGGCTGTGAATTTAGTACCAAAGTGCATCTCGGTTGACTTGATGTGGTGTGTAGCAAACACTCATCTATCGTTATTTCACAGGTCAGCGGCACGCTCACTACCAAGAATGCTGGTGGGAATCATACACATTCGACATACATGCTTAACCCACAGTGGCACCTTCGCAT
>JBBPOH010000405.1:0-13749 GCA_038091335.1 Phylloporus arenicola | reverse complement strand
CTTGCAAGCGGCGACACTCACTAGCACTCACTCCATCGCACCAGGTCCGACTGTCTGGCAAGGGCGAAGATAATCGGCTCAGATCGTGAGTACAACGGCATGATTAAATTTACCTCGCGACAGAATTTCCTTCTCCACTGCATGTGCCTCTTTTCCGTCCTTGACAACGACCCGAGTCCGCGAGATCTCTTGAGGACCAACGCACACGTCTCGGACCTGTATCTCGCGGACCACCGAAGACGCATCTTCATCTAAAAAGAGCCGATATAAGACCATCGGACAAATCAGCACGACACACACCGCAAAAGGTGGCACCGAGACACCCGTCGCATTCTTGCCGTCCGAGTGGGGCACACCAATCGCCGACGCGTCCCCCGCGCTCTCGAGCCACACTCCCCAGAGACAGTCCTCCCAGTCCAGCACGCGCGATCCAAACATGTACAGTCGTTCGGTGCACCACACCGGGTGGTCCCTGGGCATCGCAATTGGCGCGAGTGGGCGAGGCGAAAACCCCCGGTGTGTGACGTTGCTCAGCAGGACCGGATGGCGTGCGGGCAGCGCGTCCAGCCAGGCGCGCGTCGTCGCAGACTTGGGGATGCCGTCTGGGAACAGGACCACGTGCCCAGTGTGCGCAAGGAACCGAGCCATGTTGAGGTATGCGTTGGATGAGCTGCCGGCGACCGAAGGGACGTAAAGGACGTGAATGGCTGCGTTGGATGTATGCGTGGTGGAGAGGGTGCCAAGCAGGTGCTTGTATGCGGTCGAGTTGGGTGCGTCTGTGGTAACCACGAGTAGGGATACGGGGCCTGGCCATGTTGCAGCGGACACGAATACTTCCTCAAATCGAGAGTCTTCAATCCAAAGACAGGCGGTGAGGTCTGACTCGTAACCAGGACGGGCTTGCACGACAAATGTTTCTAGATGGGCTTGAGGGGCAAGGCCTCTAAATGCGACAGATAATCGCTGGGATAGGGACACATCCATCAAAGGTGTCGATGTGTCGTGATTGTCCGCTCCATCAAGGTTGGGGAAGAGACTCCAAGACTGGAGATGCGGAGGTTGGGCAGCCTGGAGCACTTGCCGAGAAAAGGTATAGATTTTGGTGCTCAAGAAGAGCACGCTGAGGCAACAATACAGCGTAACGAGGGTCCGTGGTCGCCAGACATGTCCGCCGAGTATCCTCCGGAGATCGTCTGACAGAAAGGTCGCAGGATCTGTGATGGACAGTCGCCCCACGCGTGGCCTTTGCTCAGCGAGACCTTCCTCTAGGACATGTAAGTGGTCCTTGTCCGGGAGTGCAAAACTCAGCGAGACTTGTTCAGAGGTGCTACGCACGCGATGGAGATGGCCAAGGCTGGAAAGATGGCTCTGGTAGCTCCCCGAACCCGAAATTGATACGCGATCCCGCCAACTAGCGGAGAGATGTGCGGGGATAGACTTGCTTTGGGGCAAACTGGGGTCCATTGGATAAGTCGTGGCTTGCCACTGCGTATGCGAGAAATGTATGAGCGAACGGCGTGCTGCAGAGTTCAAATGGAGTCAGTAGGAAGATGGGCATGCCGTATACCAGCATTGAGTTTGGAATGCTGCATCAGTACCACGCTACAAGGAGCGCCGTCTCTCTTGCAGACTTACCATGCATGTCCTTCCTAGCCGAAGCATCCCAGGAAGGCGAGTCTGCGAGTAGCAAAGAGCTCACAGTTGATTTGTTACATATAAAAAACGCTGAGCGATGGTGTGGCGAATCAGATCAAATTCCTAGATGCACGTAAAAACGCATCTAAACACGGCCATCGCCTACTCATCCTCCTCAACATCCCCAAACTCAAACATGCCTAATCGTTCCCGCTTGCCGGCGGCAACGCACTCTTGGAAATACTTGACAATTTCCGGATACGCCCCAAGGTATTTGCAGTTTTTTCGGTCAATGGAAGCAAGACCTTCACGAAGTAGAACTGCGTTGATACATGCGAGCGGATTCTGCGCAGAGTCCGGATCTGCGGGGTCGATGAGTCGGAGGTGCAATATGTTGCCTTCCTTTTGATCAACATTGGCAATGAGTTTGCGTCCCTCGCAAAGCGAGCGGAAGCGGTCAATCGCTTCTGGGTAATATTCGCTATCGGGATTCACCAACCTCACGAAGCTGGCCACCAGTCAACAGCCTGTGATGCGAGAAGAAAGTAACGAACCTGAGCCGTGCATCCTGCGCCTGACCGGGAAGTGAGCGGAATTTTGGATCAAGAGGGCGTAAATTTGCAAATTTGACAGTGTCTTGGTTACCGTAGTCGATGAAAGTGACCTCAACCTCTTTCTTAATAGGTGATACCCTGCGAATCTTGGCACGGTACCATGACCCGTCAGAGAATTTCGCAGAAACTAGATCACCATTTGTTGGCGTGAAATTTGTGGTTGCCATGGCGGATTTGTGGTGCAAAGAAAAGTCGTGCATCAACTTCTCGAGGGAGGCTATACCTATATATCGTTGTTACCGAAGAAACCAGCGGAAAACCTGACGATGCTAACCTTGAGTATTTAATACTTGTACAGAGAAATTGAGGCCGTTCTTTGTCCGTACGTCGCTGATGATGACATCAATGTACTCTGGCTTCAGAGGTGCAGAAACGTCGTCCGCGGGAGTCTGTGCAGCCTTCTCAGCTTCCTCGTCATAGTCCTTCCACACCTACAGAGGCGTTAACACAGTCCTCCTGTCAGTGGATTCAACTCACGTTACGTCGCGCTTGCTTGGCTTCAGCCTAGCAATTATGTATTAGACAAAGTTGGTGGACAAAAACAATGATGCAGACCTCTGCGTCATAGATTTGCTTCGCCCAAGACAGACCATCGGCAGAGAACGCGTGCACAAATGCATACCCTTCCCGAACAAGTGAGATCGCTGCATTCTCGTTCTTCAGCCACAACGTTCCGATAAAGCCACCAGACTTGTCGGTTGATTCGACCTCAAAATCGACATCACGTTGCATATACCGTCTTGTCGCAAATTCAGCCGCTTCAGGGCCAAACGGCTCGCTCTTCTCGGATGGACTGCGAGCCGTCCTTGGCGCCCTGATACCTTGCATGATGTGAGATTATAGGCTGAAGGCCTGTGAGTAAATAAAATACCACTGAGTACCAGGGTCAGGGATTGGTTATCTTTGGGCAGGAACAACCTAGATGGGGAAGCATTAACCACAAGTGGGGGCAAAATGGACTTGCTCGTACTTGAATCGCGATCCGGAGGCAACAAAGTCAACGACTGCAGGTATCCTACGCTGCCGCTTGAACCCACTGAAGAATGAGTTTGCCCGCGTTGCAGTCTAGGCCGCATGTGAGGTACAACACGCTCAGTGATCGAGGAACCCACCTCGGATAGATTAATAGGTTGTTTAGGTGGTGGTTGATCTTTGCCAGAGTGAATGCCGCGAGTTTCTGTTAATGCACTACAAGAGGTCAGTTTACCATGTTTAGCAAGAAGAGTTTGCCGTACGTTTGTTCAGCTGCCATGAGTTTGTCATAGTCTGGCGATCTGTCCTCATCATCCCGGCGATGACGAACCACACTTGCGAAACCTTTCTCAATCAGTTGTTCAGCTATATTCCTGAATAGTGAATCGTACAGGTAGGAGTGAGCGCGCAGACGTGTTGCGGAGGAAATCACCATACGAGTTTTGTCCCCCATAGCGTATGGTTGCACACTCTCGCTCATCAAATTCGCCTTCACGGGGACGAATGAAATCAACGGTTACCCTAACATTCTTGCCAATTAACCTCTTTCGCAAGAATTCTCGGGCCTCTTGGGCATAAAATGCTTGTTTAGAGTCTGAGAATCTTGAATCGCTTTGTCAAGACGGGTGGGTGCACAAGAATGATAAAATCTTACTTTGGTGCCCGAATAGAACTTAGATACACCCGCCGTTCTTTTCCGCTCTCCTTGTCGGCCACTGATAATTGTTCGCCGCTCCACACACGAAGAACCACACCCTCGAACGATCGCGAAGACCCATTGGAACCACTGCTAGCCTTTGCTGAAACGCCAACGGATGAGGCATAGAGACCTGCTCGGTTCCCCTTTGCAACTTTCTCAGCCTCCCGAAGACGTTCCATCCCACCTCCACTTGCGAGCATGCCTGCGTGCCAGTCGACGACGCGGGCAAAGCCAGCAGTAACCAAGTGTTCTGCGACATTCCCGGCGGGGTGATAGACTACGCGATCCTCATGAAGAAACGAGAGAGACCAGACGAAAGGATAACTCACTTGAACCAATAAAGATTGAGGCAGGTGGAGGTGGTGCTCCCGCACCGAGTTGGAATGGAGTAGCCGGGGAACTTGGTAGCGACAATATCACGACACGAACGGCGCGCTGAAGCAATCGCAATTCGGTGAAAGACTTGGCCTAAAGTGACTGAGCTCCAGTGCGGTCAAATAAACCGGGGAACGAACCTCTTCTGCCCAGGGTTCTGATTGTTCATCAGGTTTCGTCGATGTTCTCGGGCAACGAACACCAGCAAGCGCAATATTCGTCAACTGATGATGATCATTGGGCATGAAGAGTCGGACGCGAAGCGTTGATCCATCTCGGACTTGCTCCACCAAAGCTATATTAATGAAAATGAGATCACGACCAAAATATACGCTGCCAAGACATGCCATCGATTGGTTTTCCCTTCCACTCTGAGACGAATGCCTGAGAGTCCTGGGGCATCGTGTGGTGTACTACACGGGCCTGGCACGTGCCAAGCAATGTTAGTGGAGAGGAGGAGAAAAGGACATCTGGGGCAGACCTGAGGACCTTCAGGGCTCCAAACACCAAGGCCCGCTGTCTTGGCTTCGGCCTCGAGATCGCGTTTGCGGGTGTCGTCTTCAGTGGGTTCGCGTTTTTGATCCTTGACTTTTACCCAACCGTTCTTCAGCAGCTCCGAAGTGACATCGAGGCCAGAGATTTCGGCAGATCCGAGGTCACGCGTGCTGTCGTCATTGGAGGGCAACGAGTGTAAGGAGGTGAACGAGATGGGTTTGCCGACCGCCATGGCGCGCAAGAAATCACGAGACTCGTATGCCCATGGCTAATGTGGCAGAGATTAGGGACAGAAAGAGAGGAAGGTGCACTGATAGGCTTGCCTCATCTTCCCTCGTGACATTGCCTATCCTCGGAGCGGACACGTCCGCGAGATGGAGTATCCTAGAGTCATGTTTGGCGCAACACTTTACACGGGTGCAATGATTACCTTTCTTTTGGGGGTTGGCCCTGGGGACCGGGCGAACCACGGAGGACGAGGGTGTCACCGGAGACGACGGCTGTACAGGATGGAAATCAGTCCTAAAATGGGGAAATGCAGCGCATACAGACACTTGACGACCTAGAGAGGGTATGAGGAAGAGGAGAAGAAGACAGTAAGAGGACGTACGGCTTTCAAGGACATGGCGGAGGAGGAGAGAAAGACAGACTGGAGGGCTTATAAGGGATGAGAAAATATTTCCTTTTTCTGGGAGAGATATAGACACGCGGGTGCCACGACGGTGGCTCACACAGCTGCAGTGCCCCGCAGCGCCCACTGACAAGTATGTAAAAGCAGCGGAGCGCAGTTGCAGTGAATTCATTCTTTTATAGCCCACCTTCACCGTCGTGCTATGAACACCTCCCGATTCTATGAACATCTGACCTCGGAGTTGTCTGCTGATGACCATGTCCCTAAGCCAGCGGGGACCCACAACTCGGCTGACATCATCTCACAGATTCGGGAGGCAACGTCGGCGCCATCTCCACTGACAGGCTACCTCAGGGACCCCGCAGTGATCAGTGCCATTGATGAGCCAGAGAAGACTCATCAACGTCAGCGACGGACTCATTCGGGCACGCGGAATCGAGAGCCACGGTCCAGCTCAATTCTAGGACTAGTGCTCGCTGAAGAAGAGAAGCAGGCTCACAAACTCAAGTCGTTGCTTCGATCCACGGGCGACCGGCTGGATCGAGAGACCCGTCGAGCGAATCAGGCAGTGTCCAGGGCTGAACGTGCAGAGTCTAGGGTACATGAATCGACAGCGCGTGTGTCCAAGGCCGAGTCGAACAAATATGCTGCGGAACTCGACGCTACACGGGCAAAAGAGGAAATTAAACGGTACCAAATACAGATCGAGAGCCTCGAGCGAGACGTGAAGCGACTGCAGGCTGACGTGACCCTACTGGAAAGGCAACGGAACGAAGCAGACGAAAGCGCCTCGCGTGCGCGTGACACTGCAAGAAAGGTTCAGATGGAGATGCGGAACGTCCAGGCCAGGCAGAGTGGGAGGGAAGAAGGGGAGAGGTTCGGGATGGAAAAGTGGTTCAAGACGGGGCGGATCGAGGGGTGGGATGCAGGACACGCGGAGGGGTACGAGAGTGGGCGCGAACAAGGGTACGAGGACGGACGGAGCGAGGGATTTGCGGAGGGACAGGACACGGGGCTGGGGCAGGGACGGAAGATCGGGAGACAAGAGGGCTTTGACGAGGGCTGGGAACAAGGTCGGAGAGAGGAACGTGCACATGCGCTCCAGGCGTTTGACGACTTTTTTGCTGCAGAGATGAGTGAAAAGCAAGTAGTGTAGAGGCGTGAGAGACGACAAGGACCATGACTCTCCCACACCCTCTCACTCGTCGCAGGGGCAAGGACATCCCCCGTCTCCCCCTCTCAGCCTTCAGTCCTCCAGCCTCTTCGGACACATTCCCAATCCCGCCCACACCCAACCTCGTCGTACCCACGGGCATCGCCGACGCCCATCTCCAGATCACTACCGAAGCCGGAGCCGACATCGCTCATCTCGAGCACACTCGCAACCGCGCAGTCGTATTCACCTACACAGGAAATTCCCCACAGCCGATCATCAACTCCCTACAGTCGTGAGACTTCCTTCTCTTTCGCTACGAAACCCTTTCTTATCACCACCCAGATTACAATCCGCTGTCGATGCGCGTGCCCTCGCCGTCCTCGTTCCCTTTTCTCTCGAGACCGCCCAACAGCCAGACTATCTCTCCGGAACACACGCTCTCCCTCTCGCACTCGCAACGACGTACGATGGTGCGACACCCATCGCTGCGGACGCCGAGGACGACCCCAAGGCCCAAGCACAGCTAGAGACCCCCGTCAAAAATCTCGTTTGGGCCCTACAGCACAGCCCAGTCGTTGATCTCGACATCGGAGATGCCGTCATAGTTGCTAATCCATCTGTCTACGACAGTCTCGTCAACCTCCTCACCAAGGCTACCAAGTCAGAAACCAACACAAAGCCTGCCCCGATCGTCTTGAGTACGTGCTATCTGTCGTCTCCCACCCTCATACTCACTCGTCCCGTGCAGCCAATCTGTTGCTCCCTCCGCTCGACTCGGTCGGCCCAATCGTTGCCATGATGAACCATCCGACCTACACCACCTTCCGACACCGCGTCTCACTCCTTTCTCTCTTCGAAAACGTTCATGTCAAACTTTTGCCCCCAACGTGGGCATCAAACGAGTCAAAACAAAGACAGGAAAAAGAACTCCGAGACATCATCAAACTTTTCAGTGAGTCAATTTGGTTGCGTGTTGCGATGATCCGCTCACTATCTCCTAGCCGTTCCAATCTTGGAAGCATTCGGCTTTGAGAGAATCATCTTTGGATCCTCACCCGCCTCTGCTGATGGCTCGCCCGCGCTGGCAGAGTCTTGGTATAGGCTTGTCTTGGGGTCATTCCGCGAATTGACAATGTCTCAGGATGAAATGGACAAAATTTTTATTGACAATGCCCGCCGTATTTATGCCTCCACTTGACCCTGTTTCACAATTGCTAGACATTCTGAAATGTTGGCTACAAATGTTTCATCGAGTAAGTATTGTGATGCTGACATGTATGTGTGCATGTCGAGACTTTACTATTACTTGCAAAATACGGCTAAGTAGTCAAGAGACACGCATTGCAATGTATCCTCGCCGTTCTGCTGACGGCGCTCTCGAGCTAACTGCACCGCAATAACCGCCTTCGCGCCAACATTCCACTCTCACTTCGACAACCCCTGCTCGGGTTTCACCACGGTCCACGCATGGACGCGAACAGCGGCGACGACACTGGTATTCGAGTCGGACGGCGTCCCACACCTGTGTGAGTGTTCTAAACTGTGTCCCGTTCCCCGTCTAACCACCCTGTGCGCTCTGTCGAGTTCAGAAGCAGTAGAGAATCGTCTCCCGTCCCGGTGAGTCTCGTCCCTGCGTTTCTCATGCTTGTATGGTTACTTTCGAGTTACTGATACATTCCGCTTTCTTGCAGAAACGACAAAAGCGCTCATTTACTCCTACCTCAGCGGATGGCGACCTCGTCCCTGCTACACACAGTGACGACACCGAAACTCCGACACCTGAAAATGTGCCACTTATACGTCAAGCTGTCGGTTTCTCGTGGACCCCATCTACCAACGCCAACGTCAGTACATATCAGGCCACAGTCGCCACACAGCCCGTTGTTCCCCATTTTCTCCCCGGTCAGGCGCCTCCTCCACCTCCGAAACCAAAACCCATAAAACCAAGGGCACCCAAACGCAAGAAAGGCCAATACTCTGGTCAGACTGGTAGATTCAGGCTCAGTGATTCAACTCAACAACCATCCCCCGTTTCTGGTCCCACTAGCCTCGCTCTATCAGCTGGAAATTCCCCTGGGACCAGTTCATCGAGTGCCTCTGCACCTTCGCGCCCCATGATATCCGCTGCAAGTTACCCGTATGGTTACCCGAACGGAAATGCCACTGCAGGGCCAAGCACCATCAATGGTGTGGCGCCAGCCGCTCCACCGCCTATTGTCAGGCGGACAAAGAAGAAACAGGCTTCTGCATCCGTCAACAATTCCGGTGGTCAGTCAAACGCGCGACCACCTCCTGTGCAGATCTATACTTTTGCCACCCCTCAATATCCCAACCTTGGCGCATCGTCCGAGGAAATACCTGGCCGAACCGTTGATTCACGCAGACCGCGTGCTCGTGGCACATTATCCGTCGGACATACAAACGGATGTAAGACACATTGATTGATTTCATCATGACGCTGGCTTACCAGTTCCAGCCACTGCGGTTTCCCAGGGTACTTCCAGGCCACTACGAATGGTGACGCTACTCATCGAAGACCTGAGAAGTGGGGAACCCGATCCGCAGTTGGCAGAAGTGAGAGTCCCATTGAGAGTCGCAGATGACCCGGATGATGGCTTCTGGGCGGATGCAGTCGAGATTTGCAATTCTCTTCAGGGAGGGCCATCCCGCATAGACGGTTGGTGTTCCATCCCAGCTATGCGATCGCCTTGACTAACATCTCTGCAGGCCCGGCCAAGGTGTACACCACGAGGGGAAGATTCCGGCAATTTTTCATGCGTGTTGATGAGCTTGACCAATTCGAAGTCCAGCCGGCACACCTTGGTGTTTCAAAGGAGAGAACAGTCAAAGTCTTTGTGGAAGCTGTGAGTACTGCACTTTGGAGGAACCGGGAAACATCTCATGTTTATTCTTAGCCCGTACCCCAAGGCCACCTGCCGCGTCCTCCAGCTCACAATTCTGGCTCTGATCGCGAACCCATGTCGCCCACTGCGTCGAGCTATCGACCGACATATGTGACACGTGAAGATCAAATAGAACGATTGGCCAAGAGCAACCATGCTCAGAGACCCGAGAAGAGAAGGTTGACACCTGCCTCGGAGAGTGGATCGTGCGGCCACTCGCAACGCACGTCGCCGAACGCGCGACCGCGGCGCGACGATCGTTACACGTTCCGGCGCACGTTGACCCCACCTATCCCCGGCCGACTGGCGGATACGCAAGAAGAGCGGGATGAGGCGATCGCCAACTATATTCGGTTGCACGTTGATAACCATCCCGGCTGGGTAGACTACATGCAATCCAAGGCAAAACCGCCGCGCGTCTCCGAGGTGCTGAAGCAATACAATTTTGTGGAGGACCGAGTGAGGGAGCTCACTAGGCGGGTAACGCCGACACATTGGGATGGCGCTCCGAATTGCTACGTCGAAAAGGTGGGTCGTCGACGGCGCGGATATCGGGCTTGCGCTGATGTGCTCTGTAGCAACATGTGTGGCGGGTGCTCAAGCTCGACGAGGCGTGGGGTGAAACGTGCCAGGAGACATTGGAGCTTGTCGCGTTTTACGGTCCAAACGGATCGCGATACGTGGATTCGCGTGTTGTCGACATGATCAACGATACCTCGCCGCCGAAACCCAATGCAATGGACAGATTTCTTCGTTTACTCCGGCTTGTGGAGGAGACTTTTACGCAAGACGTGCTTGGTGGACGGTTCACGTCGGTACCGCGATCGAATTGATGCGTCTAGAGGGAGGAAAAGTTTGTGTATATCAGCATAGCATTTGGTCTTATTTCATCTCATAGATGCATCTTGTAACATTGAACACGGCCTCCCTCTACCTTGACACCAGCACCCCCGTCTTCACCTTGGACTGGAGGCCAGAGCAATGCATCAGCAATACCATAAGCTGGGCCGGCGTCGACTGTGTCGGGGACGAGCTCAGGGCCCGCGAGATGTAGTCCTCCGATCACTGCCCGTCCGATTTAAAGGACAGGCCCTCACCATGAACACGAGTCTGACGAGCGACGTTGACGATACGAGCACCTAGGTCAGGGGCCCTCGGAACGAGAAAAAAGACGCGCTGAATACGACCAAGCCCCTGCCAGCGACGTTGACGACCACACTGGTGACCAGCCACGAGACCGTCGATAGCAGCGCGCATCCACAACTTGGTGTTGATCAGACGGAAAATTGAAACCGCAAAAGACAGACACGCGCGCGGCCGCCTGATGACATGGGCAGCACGGCGATCCCGCGCGCCTCTAGCCAACGGAGTGGTCGCTGTGCCAGTGGGGGAGGATGGCGGTGTCGACGGTGGCGTTGCAGACGATATATTTGGTCACATGAATGTATCGCGAGATCGGAACGCGACATGTAAGATCTAGCTCTTGCTCATCCCCAACGCACCGCGCTCGAGCATCCTCTGCCGCCGAAAACGCTGCACACCAGCCATCAGCATTCGCACAGCCCATCGCACACGACGCATACCTTGCGCTCCCGGACGCGCTCTACCGTCACCAGCGCGACGACGACGACCGCGGCGGCCGTGATGCCCCCGTAGATGCCCAGCCCGACGGGGAGCACCTGGATCGACGTGCCGGGCATGACAAAGGCCGCGGCTGGGGACGCCATCGACGAGGGCGCGGCGGTGGACACGGTGCAGTTTGAGACTCGTTGGCCGGGTGTGAAGACGCAGGTCTCGGTCATGGTGCCATTGGCGCTGCGGAAAGTCAGTCGCTGCCGTGCTTGGTTGTATCGACGCACGTTTGGACGGTGATGGAGGTGGGTGAAGCAAGGGCTGCAGGTAGAGTCACAGACGCGAGCGAAGGGAGCGCAGAGACGAGGCTCAGGGAGAACAAGACCAAGGAGAGCAAAAAGTACATGGTGAGAGCCAGCTCTTGGATGGAGAGGACAAGAGACGAGAATGCAAATTATATCGAGATCGGCATAGCGACGACCGACAAAGAAAATATCATCTACATCACATCCCACCCTCGACCGCCTTGTACGCCTTTCCTTCCCGATACCGCCTCTTCTCCTGCTGCAGTTTCATCAACGCCCCAATCAGCTTGACGATCAGCTGTGTCGCCCACTCCTCATAGGCAAGTGAGACAACAATGTTCACAAGTATAAACCCGGCAAGTGATGCCCGCGCCGAGAATGGTATCGGCATCAACTCCAGTATCAGTTCAAACGCCCTCGGTGGGCGCAGCAGCACAAGCAGATTCATCAACGACAGGGCAGTGACGGATACCATCAGCCATCCTGTCCCGTCTCTTGAACGTCCTGTCACTAAATATATCATGTCTGCGCACCGTTGGTCCACATCGACTTCCGGTACGGAGGTCCAACGCTAAACACCGCAGCTACCAGCACGTACTGGAAGCACGACACCAAGAACAACGCCGTGTTTTCATAGTTGATTGATTTCAAATGCAGACCCTCGCGATTCGGGTCATCCATCGATGGCGGTGGCGTGTACC
Organism: Phylloporus arenicola; assembly: GCA_038091335.1. Classification (NCBI taxonomy): domain Eukaryota; kingdom Fungi; phylum Basidiomycota; class Agaricomycetes; order Boletales; family Boletaceae; genus Phylloporus; species Phylloporus arenicola. The sequence goes on along the minus strand of JBBPOH010000405.1, from coordinate 1,690 downwards.
TAGCATTCACATCAGTTCCCAATCGGGGTCCATTCCCGCCCAAACGCACCAGTCTTGACGTCTGACCCAGAAAAACGTGAAGAACTGCACCCCGCTCGTGAGGACCACTTGTCCAACCAAGCTGACAAGCACTTTCTTCGACACAAGGCTCGCGGTCGGTCGTTTGGGATAGATTTTCGGGAACGGAAGCGTTCGCCCCACTAAAACAGTAATGAGATCGAGATAAACGATATCCTCATTGGAGGCTTACTAGAGATCGCGATCGGGACGGTGATGAACAGATCGATATACAAAAACTGTTTCAACGACGTGAGCCATGCGTACTGATATGGATGGCCCACTGACCTCAAAATCTCCGAGTGACGACGCAAACGAATATAGCAATGTAATGCTAGTAAACTGTATCAGCGAATACAACGCCCTGCAATCCAATCAGATGCATCCCAGATCCCCACCGCATCACTCACATGAACTTGAAACACGAGAAACTGGTCACCAACGCAGCCCTGCCTTCCTTGATGACCTCGATCACGCAACTGATATCTGGCGTGCTGCTCGTGAACGGCGCTGCAACCGACGCCTCGGCTTCAGACAGCGAGATCCCGACGTCGGCAGCTTTGAGTGCAGCGCAGTCGTTGGCGCCATCGCCACACATCAACACCGTGTACCCGAGCGCCTGCAGACGTTCCACCACCTCGTTCTTCTCGTCCGGCGACATCCGGGCAAAGACTTGGGTCTTGACGAGCATCTGTGCACGGTGAATTCCAAGTTAAAAAGCCGACGGCGGACATACGCGTTGAAGTGTCTCGAGCGGGCCATAGTTCATCATCCACCTAAACACATCGCCCGTTACGACGAGCGTATAATCTTGCGAGGTGATCTCGTCCTCCATGACACTGTGGTCTGGCGGTGCTAGCGGCCGGAGGCTATAATCGTCCAGTTTCCATGGAGGGTTGTCCATGCATGACCACTCCAACTTTGATAGTGGCGTGGCAGCATTCCCTACATACATGTCAAGACAGAAATCAACACGAGCTGTTTAGCATACCGCGAATGAACACCGGCGCAAAGACGTGGGCGGCTGGATTGATCAAGCTACACTCTCTTGCCACGCTCACGGCGGTGAGAGGGTTATCGCCAGTAATCATTCGACATGCAAGATGTGCGCTTCGAAGTGTCTGTAGGGCGGACGTAGTACCAGGCTTCAACTTGTTTTCAAAGATGATCAGCCCGAGAAAACGGAGATTCGATTCGGCTTGTTCGCTGCCAGAATCATGAGTACTCATTGCCGTATGAGAGAACAATCTCACCGTTTCATTTTCTGAGCTCTCAACCAGGATAGACCCTCTATGCTCTTGCCTGCAATGGCGATGACGCGGTATCCTCGCCGGGTGTAATACGACAGCAGATCATCGTAGTCATGTGGAACTGAAATTCCAAACGTCAGAAAACCTTGACTTGCAATGAACCGCACGAACACGAGTCCCTGTCACAGATATCGACCATGACTTCGGGCGCGCCCTTGACATAAATCTCCATGTTGTTGCTCTTGAGCCTCTTCACCACGACACTCATCCGTCGCAGCGCCGACACAAAGTCAAACGTCCTGATCACACCCAACTCGAGGAAATGTGCGTGCTAACGAGAGCGATGATCAGAGCGGCATTCAAACCCACACGGAAAGACGCAC
>JBBPOH010000404.1:0-13754 GCA_038091335.1 Phylloporus arenicola | reverse complement strand
CGACGCTGATTTTGGCGAGAAGGAGGATGAGGACCTGGCCCTGGAGCGGGAGTGCGAGCTTTCGCGCCTAGAGCGTGAAAATGCCGTGCTGAGACGGCTGCTCGGCCTCGAGCCAGAGTATTCGAGCAGGGCCGAGATCGGTGATCAACAGAGACCGCCTATTCCGCGACAAAATGAAGGACCTGTTTCAAAGAAGATGCTGGGTGGGGCGCCAGGCACCGTTGGGCCTTACGGGACGTATAAGCGGAGCGGTGGGAGACCAGGGTAGCTAGGTTGCCAGTAACACTGAGGAAAAATGCCAGGGCCGGTGCAGGTGGGGCTGACGTTGACGTTGACGTTGACGTGGGTGATGTCGACAGTAAACGAGTGTGACAACCCGTCTCAGACATGCTGAACGGCGACGACGACGACGACGACGAGTGGACAAAGGCAAGTGACTCGCTTTAAGACCGCGCTCATCGTGCTCGTGGCTATCCGTGCCTCTCTGATGGCAACGACGACGACGCTGAGCCCGTCTTGCAGGTCTACCTCCACCACAACTTCTCTGATATGCCCATCAATGTCTCACAGCAGTCCTGGTTACCCAGGCGTCCCTCGGTTTCAACCGCAAGGCCAGCAAAAGGCAAAGCCCCATCCTTCGACGGCCCCGACTCCGAGTTTGGCTCCAGATACGGACGCAGTGAGTTCTCTACTGGGCCAGCCTACTCGCTCACTCCCTTTGCGTCCAGGTGCAGACAACTTTGCCTCCAAGTCCTCAGAATCTGCCACCGCATGCGACTCCTCTTCGCATTCTGCTCACCTCCGTTCCCAATACTCTACCCTTCCGTCGAGACACCGCACCAGTTTCATCTCAGACGCTCTCAGTTTTCGCAAGAAAATTGGTTCTGTCTCCCGAAGAAAACCACACTTCCAATCCCTATCCCACACAAGTAATGTCGTGCCAGAAGTCATCGAGATCAATGCCCGTGGCAGTACAACTATCTCGACGGTAGACGGTGCAACTGCCCACAGAGACTACGAGCACGAGGAGCGCGAGCGGTTGCGAGACGTCGCTGCCCAGTCAATTGGGCTCGACCCAGATCTCCTCCACGACTCAGGCAAGTCGGAAAGCCGCTTATCCCTCGATTTCCCCGGTTCCCAATCTGCACGCATACCACTGTTTCCTGCAACATTGACCGCACTCCGCCCCTTTGCAGAGTTATCTTCGACATTACTTAAATTTACACCCCCTTCTTCATTGCTCGTTTACGCACTTGCAAAACAGTGGAAGCAACGTATAATCGTGCTCACCCACTCTTCCAGCCAGAAAACCTATGTTCATCTGTTTAAAAGTTCCTCAAAGGACGAGAGGGAGCTCGAGAGATTAGAAGTCACTGAAAAATCCGTCATCTTTGTTTCCGAAGAAGAAGTTGGTGGAAGAGGTAACGTGGTGAAATTTGCTGGCAAAGATGTTTCTGCGAAGCGTGGTGGAGAGGAGGCTTTTCCCACCATGTGGTTTTTACAAATCACGGGCCCTGCAGAGTCACAACGTTGGATTGCAGCAATCAAAAACGCAGTATTGACACAGAGGTGTGTTGTCGAGCTTTGCGAGTATCTACAGATTTTAACATAACACGCAGGGCTGTGCGTGCCGGTCTCGCTATACCGACACAGATGAATGGCGGCAATGAGCCAAAGGGCGATATGGATGTCATGCTTTCAATGCATTTGCAGGGTCTTATCTCAACGCATCCACCTCAACCTTCAAGCGCCATGTCGTTCCCATCACCGCCTGTACCGCTTTCTCCATCCCGTCCTTCATCTCTTCGCTCCTTCAAGCTCAATATTCCATCGTCGCCCTCTCCTTCCACTGCCATCAAAGGGATTTTCTCTGGGACGCGACCCCGTTCACCTTCTGTTGATGGCTCACCTACTTCTACTTACCCGCATGGGCATGCGGAGGACTCTTTTGGTGTAGCAGGCACTAGCCTTCTGACCATGTTGCGCAATAAATCTTCAGCAGAATCCAGCTCTTCGCTCTCTCACGCACTCCCTGTATCATTTCCACATGTATCTGGAGAAGGTTCACCTGCTCCGAGTCTGCGATCAGCCAATGTTCCAGTTATAATTACTGCATCCGATTTAAAGATATCAAAGGAGCGCGATGCGCCGGAGCTATCACCTACCGATATGGAAGCCAGTTCTTCCAGTATTCTTCCAGGCTCAAGCACCCCACCTACTCCTTCCTTGTCACCTCTAGGTGCATTGACGTTGTCTCTGCAGCCCCCTCCCAGGAAAAGCAAGCATCTTCTTGCAACCCATCCCGCATCCTTGTTGCCCGATCAACCGAGAATGTACAAGCAAGCTAGTGGTAATCGCAGTGTTGCCGGGAACTTTGGGATTTCGTCTGGGGGCTCTGATATTGTTACGCTGATGGACACTCCGCCTGTGTCCCCAGGTTCGTCCGTTTTTTCAAGTGGACTGCCTGGGTCTTCCTCTCCGAACCTCGGCTTTGAAATGCACTCTCCTTATATTAGTGACGCACACGGTCGCGAGCAGAGAGACGAGCTGGGCCCGACTCTGTTGGGAAACGAGATTCTCAATTCTCCGTCGTCTCATGGAGGGACAGTACCGCCCGATAAACTTTTACATAGCAGTGCTATCACCAAAAGATGGTCTCGGCAGGGTGTTCCCCTTCCGAAGCAGCTTACACCACCCTCAGGACCCCCGCCTGCCGTTCCCCCTGCGTTGGAAAACGAGCATCGCACTTCAATGGAATCGAGCGCATCTATGCCGGTCACCTATACCACTGACCGTTCATCCCCCAATTCCCGCAATCAGGTTCGATTCAGCTCCAAAAGTAGCTCCTCGTTGTCGCCGTCATTCTGGAAGCGTGTCTCCGTATCCTCGACGCTGAGTGCTGGCTCGACGAACACTTCTGACTCGCGCGGTCCGTCTCAGATAGTGATTCCCCTTGACAGGGGGCGTTTCGATCCATCATTAAAATTGACTGTCAGTAGGGGGGCGTCGTCGAGGCCGATGTCCTTGCTAGTGCCTGCTTCATCTTCTATGGGATACAGTGGTGCAATGAAACGGCGTTCAATGCCGCCACCGCGACCAGCACCCAAGTTCGCTCCACCCCCTGCCCCAGCGATCCAGGAATCTACGTCAGAGCGCAGTCCCTTGATGTCAGCTGCGCAAAAGTCTTTCAGAAGCTCCATCGCACAGCGTGCCCTCAGACTCTCTCTGACCTCACCCAAGCCACCCCCTTCCGCTGCTCTCCCTCCGCGACCCGACGAAGCTGTGTTTGCTCCCGGCCACCGGAGAAGCTCAAGTACTGGCACAACGGACCTTCTTCCTATTTCCGCGCCGTCATCCCGTCCAGCTTCAGTCCTCTCAGGAAAATTTAATCCCAGACAGCGGTTGCGCATTCTGAGCACGCCTCCCAGCTCTCCGCCTGCTCAATCGCCTTCCTTCTTCGCGCCTTCCCTCCAGGTTAGCACACTGGATCTTAGTGATGATAATGACGACGACGAGCTTCCCACGCCTTCTTTCCATTCTCCTCAACCACTTGGGCTCGGTGAGCAAATCATGACGATGCAACATTATCCGAGCTTCCTCCAGCTCTCGACCCCCATCACGCCGACGTCAAAGTCTCCACCTCGAAGCACTTTTCAGTCAGTCCCACCGTTGTCGGGTATGGCAGGTAGCTTGAGGACCCCACCGTTCGAGCCCGACCGCGAATTTGTGGCGCTTTCCCCTCCCCCTCGGAGGAGCTCCAAAGCCCATACGGCGACGGCGAAACGACTAGAGAGATTGGATATGGGTGGATCTGCGTCAGAGGAGGGCAAGCTGGTGACTGTCTCTCAACGGGATCATCTGTAGTTTCTTTCGGCTTTGTGACATTGTAGATTGTATGTAACACTCCATTAATTTCTTGCGTCTTGAAGCTTGAAGTGGCCTCCTTTTGATACCCAAGTCTGAGAACATAGGCTGGGATAACGGTCAATATCGAGACAGGTACATCTACATAACGATAACAACGTGAACGAAAAAAGTACGATACATTAAGCAAAGTTATTCTCCACATCTGCGCTGTCTTCTCCCTGCTCCAAGTTCGCGAACTGTGAAATCAGTGCATGAGATATCAGTGCCGTCAGGCGGTAAAAGGTCAACTTACAGTCAAGAACGCTGCAGGCCTGTGCTCCTCGGCCCAGAAGAGGAGTGGTGTATCAAGGATCATGCTATACGGCAAGTTGGGCGACCATAGCTGCGTAAGACCAATACCATAGTTCCAGGCCCTGCCCTCGGGCACGAGAGTCATCCCAAAGATACGATCCGACAACAAAAGCTGGACGCGCTCAGACATGTTGGGGTTGAAGCCTGGCGGATTGGCCGAATTGTCCACATTTTTGCGACCCCATTCAAATCCACCAACAGTCATCGAATGAGCAGACAGCGAGACGGAACCAGGGGTGAACGATGCTGCGATACAGATAGTCGACGATCCGAATTCGGGATGATCCGCCATGAGCTTGGCTTGTGTGGTAACATCTGTGGGAGAGAGATGGTTAAGCTCGAGAGCTTGAGTCTTGATCCATCCCAAAGGTTCGAGATCTTTTAGTAAGAAGTCGTCCTTGGGGAACTGAGCTGGTAGTTCGACGTTGTTGTTGCTGCCGCGCTGGGGTACCCAGGCCACTGCCTTAATCTCCTTGACTTGCTTGTTGTCTGGAGGGGAGGTACCATACATGAATACCGCTACTTGGGTCCGCAAGTCTGCGGCGGTGATAAAAGCGCGCAAAACGTTCTTGGGAAGGACATATGTATATGAAGCAGCATCGTCTTTCACGTCGTCGTTGGACACGTAGATATGTTGGAGACGAAGTGGCAAGTGAGTTGCAGAGATGGCACGGACACGCCAGTCAGATTTACTGCTGAACACTTGTTGCTCATAGCTCGTTGCTGCAATATTCCAAGTCATTCACAAAGACACGCGTGAATTAAAACAGATGCACTCACTTGTGACTGTTTGGATAGTGTCACCATGTATGTTGGTCGTTTGGCTGATATAGATTTAGCAGACATCCAACATTTGCATCGTCAGCGACTCACGTTTGGACAGCCGTAACCTGCCCTTGGGCTTCGGTGCCCTTTTCCAGTTCTGCCATCTGTTGGCGTTGTACAGATGGGGCAACTATCTCTTGTCCAAGAATGATGTCGCGAATCTCACTGGCTGTCAACGACGCGATGTTGACACTGTTTCGTTTGCCAAAGTCCTTGGATTAGAAGGGTGAGACGTCGCAGAAAAATGGACGAGTAAAATTTCATTCACAGCCAAAATGAGATCTTTCATGGCAACCTCAACCTTGATCCATTCGTCATCTGTCAAGGTTGGCCACACAAAATGAGGCTCCGTTATCGTGGACTTGTCCGGGTGAAGGATGATCTTCGCCTTCTCGTTATTGACGTGCAGTCCACGCAACAGAAGGATAAGACGAGAGAAAGCAGTGTAGCTAGATATGGATTTTAGCCAGTCGTCTGTTCAAGGTGTGAGATCAGTGTCGTCAATGGGAAATTGAGCATACCGTATAAACTAAAGAGCACCATCTGGGGCTGCGTGGCGCGCTAGAAAAGATTTTGTTTAGGACAAGGGTTTCAGAAAATCAAAAGACTCACAAGGATCAGATCACCGAACTTCTCCATTTTCATACATGCTTGGAAGGGGAGCTGCAGCTCACTACCCTTGATGACGATGTTCGGGAAATCTAGCAAGTGAACCTCGAGAGGATCTGAGAAATAAGGTAAGCGATATTTTTTTGCCACGTTAAATGTTGGTGCTCACCCAACATTCCCTTGCGAGTGACGATCACCTGTTTCGGCTGTTCCTCGACAGGCAAAGATCGAACCAAAGCTGCTACTTCTTCCGCCGTTTTCCATTTTGCGAGCTGGCCCAAACGTTTTTGACCGGCCCAAACGCTGGTGTGAATGATTTTCAAGAAAAGCTGGCCTGATCGTGGATTGAAGATAAAAATGGCACCGTCTAGGAAAGGAATAAGCACAAGGACGCCAAGAACAAGAACCGCAACTTACTAATGGGTTTCGTAGTCAAGTTGCCCTCAAAAGTCTTGTGGATCGTGACGCGGTAGACGTTTGTGTCGTCGACGAACCCTAGCCGGGGAATGAACAGTGCTTGATATGCCAAAAAAACACGCACGTACAGATGATCTGGTTGGAGAAGAGTTCTGAGTAGTTTTGACTGTTCAAATACGGTTCCGTTGGTTCCGAGGAATATAGCTGAAGGCCTTTGCGTATGCGTTCGCGTAAGACATGACAGGCTGGATTGGCCTTCATGATCTTGGCCATAGCTTGTTGAATGAGGGGCTTCATGCCGGGGAACCAATTGCCGTAGGCTGACCACAAGTTATATGCCAGGTCCATGCCAATCATGACACCAGTGGGCGACGGATAAATGCTCATCGAGTCAGATACCTGAATGCTACATGACCCAGAAGTCAATCATAGTCAACCATAATCACTTACGTAGTCCAAGAACTTTGCACGTGTGTACCGCTCGATATCATGGGAATCAAAATCACCCCATCGAAGCTGGACATCGATCCAATACTTGTTACTTGTAGTGCCATCCAAGACGTCTTTGTTCTATACCAAAGAATGAGCCTCGCCTAACCTTGAAAATGGGAACTCACGTCGGTCACAAGGGATGGGCGGGTAATGTTCCATTTGTAGGCAGAAAACAGTAGGATGTCTGCGCACGACGAGTTCATCTTGTAACTCTTGCGAGGGTGGATTGTCTCTTTCTGTACTGTCTCGATCTGTAAGGGCTCCAATTCCTGGTCGAATACTTGGCACAGGTCCATGACCACGCTCTCATGAACTACAAAGGATCGTTAAGGCGAATCGCTCAAACCTCACAACGAAAACTTACTCTTCTGCCATAAATGAGCACGGAAGATCTGGATTAAGCTGATCTTGAGTGTAGGAATCTTGCCATGCATGAAGATACCAGTCAAGTCAAGCTGGACCTGGAAACCGACATAAACGTTCGCGCGATTGATCGTTGGACTCCACCATAGGGTAAATCGACGATTGGGAATTTGGTTCAGACCGGATCGCTGAGCGTTCGTGAGCTTCTTGTATCGCATTGACTCTTCAAATCCAGACGCCTTCTCCCAGAAGAGACCTTCCCATGTAGGGAAATAGGTGCCTTTGAACAGCGTGTGCTCAAGAATTCCTTCAACACCACCAAGAGCAGCAATAACATCGACCCGGTAATTGTTCAGCTGCCATAGCTTTCCGTCATGTCGCTGCGAAGTCCACCAGAAGGGATTGCTGTGCAAAGTAAGCTGGATGGCTTGAAGGGAAGAAGGGCAACGCACTGCTTCAATAATTGATATTGCTTCCAGTCAGTGCGAACACGCCAACCACGATCATAAGCCAAGCTTGGAAGAAATGGTCAGTCGGCGAAAAGGCATTGGATATGTAGACTTACGTATGCCGGTCTTTCTGGAATAGAGTATTGATTCGAGGAATACCTCTGTCCCAACTATCTTCGAGATCCTCTAGAGTCAGCCGGCGATTCTGCGCGTTTGCTTCTTTTCGTTTCATCGAGTATTCAGACCAGACACGCGCGGAATCCAGGAACTCTGCTTCCCATGGCTGGAGGTAGCGGTACAAGTTGGGAATAAGTTGATCTTCTTCATGAGACATGCCAGCACGGAAGTGGGTGACACCAACGTCAGTCTGCTTCGACCAACGAAGGTCACTTTGAGGGATCAGGACATGGCCCATGGACAACATTCCGAGACCACCGAGTTCCTTGGGTGTATAGAACACAACGGGGGGGAAGCGCGAGGGCATCTTACTGTTCAGTCCGATTTTAACCCGCGTTTGAATCTTGTTTTCTGCCTTCACCAACGCATCAAGCAACTCGTTCGTGTGAATAACTGCCTCTCGGTAGTAGGTCATGAGACCTATAAGGGCGGTATTCCACTTGTTGACGATCTTGGAAAAAGTTGTTGAACCGGAACTCATCAACACCTGTCGGATGCGATTATTGAATTGCTGGACGCCTGCAGGGAACACAACCTCAGTAAAACAAAGGAAAGGTTTGTGACGAGTGAACACACCGTCGTCTGACACGCGAAGGAAAGCTTGTGCCGTGCGTTCCTTTGTCTGCTCATTTGTGAGGTTCCAAACAGCATCTCTCAACGAGAACTGTTCTCCACCCATTGTCCTAATCTTCGGTAGTATGCGGACTTCAAACCCGCACATCGAGAATAGCAGTTGAGGATTGTTTTGAGAATACACGCTGACAAACGAGTCTTCCCATTCGATAGTCGTCAAAGACCTGGGTAAACTTTGCTTCACGTTCCAAAAGACAGCTCTGCCGAGGTTCACGTCGTGCTTGATGAGCCGCATTCGACAGTCACGGGGCCAACAACGTTTATTGTTGTAACCAATGACGTTGTTGTTCGTCGGATCGGGGTTAGCGCTCAAGTAACGTTGGATGAGATCTCGAGCTTCATCGGCTGAGAAACGGAAAAGAATATGTAGCCTGTCGACGTAACGGGAGTATAGTCGAATCGGATGTCGCGTTTCGGTCGCAGAATCGCGATACTGCAAGAAGTTGTTCGGCATCTGAGGCGGTCCAGCCATTTCGCTGGCCCTTTGCAATCCGAGGATCAGAAGATCAAGCACAAGACCATAGTATTGGAAAACAAAGGCGGAAAATTGGAGGCCACGGATGAGACCGTACGCATTGGTGTGTGCCATGTCTTTGTACGTGAGAACTAAATAAAAAGTGTTAATATCAATCGCTACAGCGTACGAAGGAGCCTACCGGTGTTGTTCTTCGCAGTTATGTAGTCTGCCAAGTTATGATCCAAGATGAGGCGAAGAAGACGGTTAAGAAGCGTCAAGTCGATCTTCTCATACACCTTGGAAAACACTGTTTCCATCATGACATTGCACTCGCCTTCTCCAGTCTCCCAGATGTCAGTTAGGTTGTTGATGCCTTGGCACCATTTGTACACAAGGAGAGGAGGCGGCTCAGTATCAGCGGGCTTGATCCAGGCGGGGAACAGTCCTCTCTTGTCCGCTTCGAAAAACAAGAATTGATCAAGGTACTTATAATAGTGATTCGTCAATAAGAAAATGTAGATTGGAAGGATACTTACAGCGTCCGTGATTTTTTCCACAGGCTCGATGTCGTAGCAGGGGATCAACTTGTCATAAGTGTCGAAAAACTCGATCCCCGCCTCTTTGAAGGCACGCTGTGTGAGGAGCAGACGTTTGATGCGTGATAGACCTAGGACCGCTTGAGATATTCTATTGTCAAGACTGTGCGAAATGTGACCCACATTCATGAGGGTTATCGTATGCTTGTTCGATGAGAGCCAGTTCTTCACGCTGGGATTGATTAAGTCGGCCTTTGACCGAATAAGCTTCCTTGAGCTTCTCGAGCGCCAAGACCAATAGTTTTGTGTCGTGTTTGTAGGATAAGGGCCTGTATGCTGTGAGGAGAAACCAACAAGAAAGAAGGACTGACTCACGGGAATGGAATAGGGGCAAACTTGCGACTCTCTAGCCAATGAACAGTTGCAGTATAAATGGCAACGGCCTCTTCGGCACTGATATAAGGACCGTCTTTAAGGTAACCATGCTGTCGTTCCTGTTCGGCCTTGAGGTACAAACCTAAATAACTTAGAAGCAGCAACAACGCCAAAAAATATGCCGCTCACGAGTAAGCCGACCCAGATTTTTCTTTACGACCGCCTTGTCGACTGTGGCACCACGCCGTATGCGTTCGCGATTATAGTGGGCCACACTGAAATGAAATCAAGTGTTACGACAATCGTCACACACTTAGAAAGACAAAGACTTACGAGCACCACCAATCAGCTTTACTCTTGATATAGCGCAGAATGATATTTTCGATAGCGGTTGGCATGCCTGGTACCTTCCAGGGAATGTTTGCCTTCCAACACCGCCAGGCTTCGGACAAGTGTTGCAGAATTGTCTTGGCCTTATTCTGCTTGATGGACTCCGGCATCATGTCCAAAATATCGTGCATCACAGCCGCACGCAGTTCGAGGTCGTAGTGGGACTCCACACGCTGTTTCGTGACAGTTTTCGCGATACCCTTGCTGTTACGACCTTCGAATTGACGAGCAAGAAGGTTCCCGAGCCAACGTTCAAGAAGAGGGACGATACCACGCATGAAGAACAGCCAGACTCGCCAGCCAGGTGCCCAGAAACCACATCCGGGGCCCTTGCCAACAGGGCCTGTGTTGAAGCGATAGTAGATCAAGTGCTTCAAATCCTTGGTCATGCGTACTTGCCTCATCAACTAAAACCACAAATTAGCCAACTAGAACACAGGGAATGTAGAACAGGTGACCTTGTACTTGTAGCGATACATCCCCGTAAGAGCACCAATGTGAGCAAAGATATATTGCAAAGCATCGGCAAGTTGAAAGGCATCGACGTTCCCCAGCCGAAACTGAACATGCGCATCAACGACAAGCTTGGTGAGCCTCAGGATTTCTCGACACAGATGAAAAGCATTCCCAAAGCGAGATTTCTTGCGTTCCTTGGTTGTAAGCGTCTTGACGGGCTTCAAATTCATGTTATAATCAAGGTGAAGATAGTTCAGATTCTATGATACAGTAATAATTAGTGACCACAAAGCGTGTTGGAATACAAATTACCTTGCGATGAATCAACAAATTGAGCATGTTGTAACCCTGCCGGCAAACTTGCAAACCAGCTTCCACCCAGTCAAGCCGCGTCGTCTGGAAAAATTTCGTAGCCTTGAGCTGTCGGAACAGATTCTTCTTCGTCATCGCCTTCTCTGAGCGGCTCTTCAGTTCGTTTAGGACGTAGCACTTGAGCAGTTTTTGATACGAAACGCGAACTTTCACCGGCTGATTGGGAGGACAGTGCTCAAGATACCAATTCTTCACCAATGGAATGTCCTGCGCGCGCCTCATGCGCCCAGAACGACGATTGTATGGATCGGGAGCCCACCATAAAGCGATAGCATCCGCTGTGAGGTCATTTTCCAAGGGTTTCTCCTCCAAAAATGGTTGCACGTCTTCAGGAAGCTCGAAATCATCTTCATTAGCACCATTTGGACCGAATATTTTGTCCTCATGGGGAACAAGTGGAGCATTCTTAGACGTTGCCGCTCGTAAGCTAATGGGGTTGATGAGGGGATCGAAGTAGAACGCCGGCAAGTCTGGATCATCCGTCCGAATGTAGACGTTTTTGGGGACGTGATAAGGGGACAAGTGGACCGACCGAGGTAATGAGTTATAGAGGTGTGGAAATGCAACTTTGTACTCGGTGCGGATTTGATTGCGGATGATCACTTTGCCAATGTCGTTAAATTCGTTCCAATCTTCGTCAAAGGTATCCATATCACGGTACAGCGGCTCGAATTTGGGTCCCCCCGGAATAGCCATGTTGAGCGCCTTGGCTGTAAAAAATGACTTCTTGTCAAACAAGTAAGTCGCATTACTATCCGGACGGTCCGACAGCAAAGTCCGTCCAAGACGATAAAGATTGGCCATGACTGGAAGAGTGAGGGACCAATAGCGATATGAGGAGCCGTTGACGGAGGGAGTATCGACAAGCGGCTTGGGATCATAAAACCAGTCAATGATTGCGCCATCTTCGTCTGGATCTAGCTCCAACTGAATTGCCTCCAAAGGCTCGACATCCAGAACGTTGTCACCATAATCAAGCGGCGGTTCTTCGTCATCAAAGGGGGGAAAACGCATACGCTTGAAATGTCTACGGTCACGTTTTTCTCGGCGCATTGCGAGCCACATAGTACTCCATTGCGCATGATAGACGGGTTCAATGACGCGAGGTATTTCGTTGACGAACGTGATGGCGCCAGTGATATGATAGAGAACGGGGACTTCGCGGACTTGCTCCCAGGGGTAGGGAATGTTTTCGAGAAGTTTCATGACAGCGTGGGGCACGTACTTGAGTGCACCAAGATGGACACGTTTGTCATTGCGGAACTTCCTGTTACTCATGTCCCCATGGTCCTTGATAATTTTACGGACATGTTCCGGCGGCAGGTCCTACGGCACGAATTGGAGACAAAAGCGGCGATAGACGAAGTTGCGCGCACCTGTTTGCCCATGTCTACATAGCCTCCTTTGCGTTTCTCGCCATAACGTTTCTTTTGCATCGAAACCCATTTTTGCGACTTTTGCGCGAGCATTTCTGGAGGTATGCGGGAGGAACCATGCTGGCTAAACCCAGGTGGTAGTGGCATGCCTGGAGGTGGGGGCGGCATGCCTGGCGGCGGAGGAACAAACGCGACACTCATCGTCGATGTTGAGGGCGATGGAGAAAGTGTCTCTTGCTGACTAAGTTGACACGCCTTAGCCATTTCAAGTTCCGACTCCGTTGCAAGTTTGTCACTTGTGTTCGATTATTAGTTAACTTGTCGAGCAAGCTCACACTGTCCTTGCACGTTCTGCACTCGGTGTTCCCGCAGTAAGCGAAGTTTGGTGTCGGTGATGAACGCAGGTACCGAGGCATTGGAGATGGCGCTCAAGTGGTCATATAAGACGGCTGCCAAGCGGATCGAACCAGCCAAGGTGGTCGATTTCCATGGACCAATGTTGGGCGTGGATCGTGATCAGCTGGGTGCATTTTTTGCGCACTGGATGATGCTGATTTGGACAGCATGAGCACGGGATATGTTTGGGTTGTATCTCGCGGGCATCGGTCCTACATACAGCGCTGAGTCGCGCAGACGATTTGCTATACATTGGATGACCGTAGTGACATGTTTGGTGGAACTTACTCAAGGCGAAGCTGGGTATGTGCACTTGAACTCATTGAAGCTACACAGCATCAGCTTGGGCCTGCGCCACGTTTAGGGTGGCAGGCGGGTTTAATCTAGCCCTTTTACTTGACTCGGGATTGGCGAGTGGGACGTGCTATAACCTCCCTCCGTGGTCCGTCAATATGTATGTGACGTCCGGAAGAGAGGTTGACGAACAAGGAAAGACGGTCATACTTTCCGGCCGATATGGAATTGGATGGTCAACCTATCCGTGGTACGTGTTTCATTGGATCGCGACCAATGCAACCTGGAGGTGCTTGCACCTCCTTTTCGGTGTCGTGCTCAGCTGCCGTGTTAGTTTGTAAACTGATGCGGATTGCTGTATGAAAACTTCGAGGGCCACGGCTGCAACCCGGAAATCACACCGATGGAGAATGGGGCGCCTGCCCCATGGATGGCAGTTCCAATGATGACGGAGGGAGTATATGTGGCAGCAGGAGTAACAGCGGAATTAGGTAGGTGGTGTTGGCGGTGGGATGCTCATGATACCGAAGCCCTGGGTGACACGTACCTTGGCCGCCGTTTGGAGCACTATGGGGTCCGCGGGTACGCAGTGTCTGGGGCACGACTTCCGCACGAGAGAATCCTCTGCAATTCTTTGGGTGATGTTAGTGCTACGCAGCCAGCTACTATTGTCAATATAAGTCATGATAATCGAGAAAACTTACGATGGACATGGGTACACTAGATATCTGCCTTCGGACATGTACAAGGTGTATAACATGTATCGTGACTATGCAATGATTCGCCTTGCTTTCACATGTCCGTCATGATGGGCGCAGATGCGGTGTCGCAGCCGATTAGGACCGAAATTCCATCTCCTTTGGCGGGCGTAACGAGCTCAATCAAGCCACCTCAGGCAGGTAGCAGTGCACCATGGTTT
>JBBPOH010000403.1:0-13788 GCA_038091335.1 Phylloporus arenicola | reverse complement strand
CTGGTCATGGAGAAGTTAGCGGACCATATTCAAAGAAGATACATAACCCACTGTAATCGTATCCGAGGGCGGTAAGGACAGCGACTGTGGTAAGATTGTAAGACTGATCTTCCGGAGGTAAGGTTGGGCGCACGCGTCACGTAGTCATTTGCTAGAAGCCCATTGAGAGCGAGCTCGAGAGAGGAAGACATTGGAATGGAAAGGCACCAGTTTCTGAAACGACAGCATATAAACCGATCTCAATCCATTTTGACAGATCTTACATGAATTAACACCAAATTAGTTCAAGGGACATTCGCTTACAAGTTGGGTATTCACGATCAGGAACATGGAAGCTAGGGTGAAGGAAAGAACCCCGGCCAAGTCTTGTACACAGGCAGGCTAAACCGACGTACAAAGAAACCATACGGTGTCGGTAGGGACTAAAAATGAGGTGGGTTGACTCAATACTTGGGTCCTTTGGCCAGGGGCTGTATCACGCCGTTTCTGACCCCGCTTGACATATGTCAGTTTCATCATTCAAGATACATGCCGGGAAGCATAGGTACTGTAGTCGGAGCATGTCCGAGCAGATAGATTAGAAATGTTACTTGAGCTAGAGGACATAAATTAGTAGACTTCAGGGTAGTATCGGAAAGTGCTGGACCAACAACTTATAGTTCAAGACTAAGTAATCTCGATCATACTACCATCAGTTGCGATAAATCTCAGCATGAGCGTACTGGTACCACATTTCAAATCCGACGCAGCTCTCAGGTGGCATGCAGCCATATTCAAAATATGGCGGAAAAGCCTTTGACGCAATTACTGTAAGCCAACTGTAAGCCTTGGGATCTTTGCGCTGTTATCACTCAAACCATCTACCACCATGTCCGAGTCAAAGTTCTCGCACTGGAGTTCGCACCGTCTCTTGCGATCATTTCCCGTAGATGCAAAGGCTGCCTCCATCGAGTTCGTCGGAACCACCTTTTTCTTCCTGCTTGGTCTCGGTGGTATTCAAGCAGCAACTGGAGAGGCGCTCCAAAGTGGGTCGAGCGTGGAGCATGTGCTCTACATAGCGACATCCATGGGGTTAAGTCTTCTCGTCACTGCTTGGCTGTTCTTTCGTGTCACAGGTGGACTGTTCAACCCAAACATCACATTGGCCCTCTTTCTTGTCGGAGTCGTTGGTCCTGTCCGGTTCGTCTTGTTCTGCATTGCGCAGATGGTGGGGGCGATTGCTGCATCAGCGATCCTGTACGGTCTGACCCCTGGACCGCTCAGCGTTAAGTGCGATTTTGAACCGGCTTGGGAGTGAGTGACGCTGACTGTGTGTCTGCAGCACATTTTTGCAGCAGGGAATAAACTCAGCTCAGGGCGTATTCATGGAGATGTTCATCACGGCTGTGTTGGTCATCGCCGTGCTTATGTTGGCAGCCGAGAAGCATTCTTCGACACCATTTGCCCCTGTGAAGTGTAGCGTTCTTCATTGACTTGGCTGTGGCTGACGGTACATGATACAGGTGGGCGTTGGGCTAACGCTGTTTGCTGGACACCTGTACGTCGTCTCCATTGGCGTGACCGTATGGATATGGAGTGGATAACTTACCGCCCACAGGTTCGCTGTTTTCTACACCGGCGCGAGCATGAATACCGCTCGTGCGTTTGGGCCTGCAGTGGTCACCGGATTCAATTTTCCAGGACACTCCAAACATTGGGTGGTACGTCCGATCACTGCCAAGCCTTCATTTTCGCCAACCTTTGTTTGATTCTCAGTATTGGGTCGGTCCGTTTCTGGGATCTCTACTCGGAGCAGCCTTTTATACGCTGCTTAAGTCGTCAGTCACAGTCTCAGTGTTATCGTGGTAATAATGACATTTGCATTTTCTAGTATCAACTATCTGGAGTTGAACCCTGCGCAGGCGTCGACCAGGGTAGAGGATTCTCCACCCACGCCAACAATTTTCGGGACAGAGAGAACGGCAGGGGATACGGAGGCTTCTGGCAGTGCGGCGGCATCATCAAATTTGAATGGACAAGGGAAGGTGAATGCAGGGTGAAGTGTTGAACGTTGAATACTAATGCCGCGATGTCTTTGAAGGTTTGGGGCAGCAGAGATCGATCCTATGTGAAATTACAAAGGGGCTCTTCACCTTGTGTCCCTTGATCATTCTTCTTGACGAGTCGTCGGATATCCTTGAAGTTGTTTATCACGGTTGGATGATTAGAGCTATGTCAGACCAGACGATGTGAGGAGCTGCGTCAGTGGGAGGCCATGTACATTCATTCAAGTTGGAAGACATTTTCTGCGGGTGTCTTGAGTAATTGCTGGAAGGAATCAGGGATGCCTCCGAAACTCCTCCTTTCGACTCTTGGACTGGGCCGGAATTGGATAGCTTTGGCATAACCATTTGTTGGAGGAGACTCCTACACCCAGCTTGCCACTAGACAACGACCAAAACGGCACTATCCTGCTTGGAGTGGATGCTGACCGGTGACCTGGCGGGTAGTGAATCCTGACACACGCGACAGCCTCCGAAGCGCTCGAGCTGCCTGCTTACCGCGTCATTATGTTTACGCATCATGCTCTGCTTAATGCGATTGCGACATCTTCCCCGTTCACGCTGGCGAAACTTCGAAAGAAGTCGGGCATGGCCCACCATTGCGAAGTTGATATTGGAGAGTATGGGAGTTTGGTGGTGGATGGTGAGGTGGATGTCAAAGGACTCAAGTTGGAACAAGCGTGGTTACGCAATTTTTGGTCAAGTGACGCTACGTTCGTCCTCATGAGCATCCGAGGGTTATACGAACATGACGTCCGCAGCGGGCATGGCAGGGTGGGATCGAAAGTGGATTCGGCTTGTCGTCATTGGTAATACTAGGGCATCATTCCCAGTTATTGAAGAAGACGAGGAGCCGGAAGATGTTGAAGAGATACCGACAGAGGCTGGGATCATTTCACGACAAGTATAATCCATGGACATGCACTAGCATCAGTTGTGCGTACGGGTATTTGTAACAGGACGCGCACAAAGTGCCGGAACCAATTGTCCTACTGGTTTGCTAGATGCCACGTCTCGGAATCCCCTGGGTTGCCGGGTCAACGCCGCCTCTCAAGGTATGATGGTATCTATGTAGTTAGTTCTGTGAGCCTCTTACGAAATCCACTACGAGCTTCTTGAATTCATTGGGCCTAGAAACCAGAGATCAGGGTCGTCAGCAATGTACGGGGCCATGCACTCTTACATCTCTGCGTGTACTATATACAGAGTCAGCAAGGATGACCAACTAAAGTACATGAACTTACTCCAATGACCCGTATCGAGTTCCTGGATGGTGCTCTTAGGGAAGAAGTTTTCTATGAGCGGCTTGTTGTGCCGGTTGATGAATCTAGCATTAGCATATAATTGGTTAGAAATATTCTTACGGAAGGACGCAACCTACTTGCTCTTCGTCCCTTTCACGAAGAGTGCATGTCCGTTCCAAGTTTGTTCGCCAGGAACATAGGGAAATGATTCGATCTCGGGTCTCCCTTCCTTCATTATACCTATCGGCACTTTAAACTTCAACGGTAGCTGACTGCCATTCAAGTTAGTTAACAGAAATGCGCGGACACTAGAATCCTGGAAAACTAGTCAACCAACCAGTTATGGTAAGAGGAAACGCTACCTTTTCATATTTTTGTAGAATCTCGTCGGCCTCCTTTCTGGAAATAACGCTTTTGGCCTCGATCTCTTCCATGCCTCGGACATGCAAAACAGTATCAGTCGAAACTTTAGCGCGCACAGGGGCGATGTCAGACACGATGAGATCCTTGAGAAGATCAGAGGGTGTTTCTGGGTTCAGAGCAAACGTCATGGCGACCTTTCCGCCCCTTGTGCACAGGTTCAGATTACATTTAGACAAGGGAGCAGGAGACGTACATGGAGTGTCCGAGGAGGGAAATATTCGATAAGGATAGTTTGTGACAAAAATAAAGAACATCCGCAGCCATGTGGGTATAAGTCATGGGTCGCATGTGTGGCGAAGAACCATGATTGCGGAGGTCCTACACAACTTTGTGTCACCCATGCGAGCTACATCCAAGAAGAATCGATGATTGCGCACTAGGCTATACACAGGGCGCTCGAGATCACGCGCGAATGCTTTGGAGAGCGACTGCCAATTCCGTTTGGATCCGCTGTGAGAAGGGCCATCCAGCCAGTTGCAGAAAGGAGGCACTAATGAAGTACTCACAAAAGCCCGTGGAGAATAACGAGGGGTTGTTCTGTCTTGTTGCCGTTGAGTGGAATATATTCATCATACTTCAAGTCGACCGAAGACACTCGAGATAGCATTCGTCCTGTTTTTTATGAGCTTGGCGCTGGTTTGAACTGGAAACGGAACCCTACTGGTCAGGCATGTCTGAATGCACTGGCCGAATGGATATTTGGTATTGACCAACGGCAGCATAATCTGTCGAAGGTGGTCCAGCCAAGTCCGGTGTTGATGTCAGCGGATGCGCTGGCATTGCCCGGTTGCGACGTTGACGTTGACGTCGAGTAACCGACACGACGCGACTTGCCTGCTGCAACCATGGTCTCGGTCACAGTGTCGCCCGCAGGAAAACCCATCTCCATCGCCCGTGGGCTCCCCAGTCAATTCGACATACCAGGAAAGCACGCCGAGGACGCGACTATCCGCGACGTCAAGGCAGCCATTGCCCAAAAATTCCCCAGAGTGTGTCCGAGTCTAAATGTTGCTCTGCGGTATATAACCTCACACTCCTCGCAGTTTTATCCTGCGCGCCAGAAGCTTACTCTCAAGGATAGCAAAATTGCCCTGAATGATGAGGTGAAGTTAGTGGACGCGGGGGTTGTGGACGGTGGCGAGCTGCTTGTCAAGGACCTTGGCCATCAAGTCAGCTGGAAGACGGTCTTTCTGGTTGAATACGTGAGTCGGTGCACAGGTGTCCCGTTGTCAAACTGACGCGAGTGCAAAAAGGCTGGCCCGTTGATCATTCACCCCATACTGTATCACTTTCCCGAATACATATGGGGTGGTCCAGTTTACCACAGCCTGCTTCAACGGTCTGTCCTTGTTCTTCCTTTCTCTTATAGGTGCTTATACGACTCGTAGTTTTGTGTATGCGCTTGTCATGCTTCACTTTGCAAAGCGCGAGTTTGAAACACTATTGTGTGTCATATATCTACATTCCCTTGGATTAGCCTAAGATCATTCGCCAGTGTCCATCGCTTCTCTCATGACACCATGCCAATCACGAACATCTTCAAAAAGTGAGGTCTCCCCATAGTTGTCGGCCGTCATCTCATTCCTGCATTCAGTTCAGCCCATTATCACCTTGGTAGTGGTATGTGCATGTCTTTTGATTTAGTGGAGTTCAGAGTTCATGTCCCTACGCATATAGGGCTCTTCCTGGCACTAGCCATCTACGGTCCACAATATTCGGCGATGTCCCCTTACATTCGTGGTACGCAGCGGAACGACCCCGTTTTCATCTGGGCGTGTACCGCAATTTGGATAGTAAGTAATCTTTCGACACTCTTGTCGCTTTGTGTGTGGACTTCATTCATTCTTGTAAAACCAGTTCGCCGAAATATCCAACCTGATTACCCACATCAACCTCCGCAACCTTCGTCCCGCTGGGACGCGTAAACGCGCTATTCCTCAAGGGTACGGTTTCTCACTCGTATCTTTCCCCAACTATTTCTTCGAGAGTCTTGCGTGGTTCGCCATTGCCCTGATGACCGGAAGCTGGGCTGGTGAGATTGTCGCTTCTGCACGCCTTTACTCTTTCTAATAAGTAATCAAACAGCCTATGGGTTCTTGATCGTGGCCACGGGACAAATGTACATCTGGGCTGCCAAGAAACACGCTGCTTACAGGAAGGAATTTGGAAGCACTTATCCTAGGGGGCGGAAAGCAATGTTCCCCTTCATTGCCTAGGTGCGCAGAGGTTGCTATCAAGTACGGCTTGTAGCGATGTCTCGTTCAATGTCAACCCTCTGCGATGAATGCAGTATCTCAAGGCTTTAATACATTCAATTTACCCCATGAGAGCGAGCATTTCTGTAGGCGGGACAAATGTTCTCACGGTGCCCTCCATCATGTTGCCTTCAACCTGATTTCTCCCAATGGCCATCTGTATTACTTGCGCGCAGCCAATATCTCATCTCTACACGGTCTACGAGTCTGCATACAACCTGCGCCTTGAACAGTGCGTTAGTGCTGTCCGACGCTCTCAATGGCAGCGTAAATTAAAAACAGGCTGTAGAGCAAATGTCTTGTCTTTGCAGATCCCTACGTAGAGCACGATGCGCTCACACTTTTGCTTGACCTCATCCTGCTCAAGAGGGGCGTATACCGGCATTTGTTGTACAACAGAGGAACCGAGCCCCGTAAAGCATATGAAAAGATCAAAGCCGGGGATACGACCACGGCCCTCGGGTCGAAAGACGCGAAAACGGTTGACACCACGCAACAAAGGGCCCTTGCAAGAGAAAAGGTTGCTTGTTTCTCCATCGCACAACCATTACTTACATGACTGCACGCCAGGCCAGATGGCTACACATCTTGAAGCTTGGAGGTGGATTAGTGCTGGTCGATGCGTGTCAGTGGCAGAGTTTCATCTTCCCATCATCATCTGACATGGATTGTTAGTCATACGTTGGGCTCAGCTTAGTATGTTATAGTACAAGATATTTTGTGAGGTCTGACAATGAGCTCCCAGACCCCCAGGTTGTCGCAGACCTCTCGCAATGGAGTACTGATACAAGCATAGTATTTTTGCGCATTCTCGTCGCTTGTTCTATAGGTCAGCGATCTTGATTTCTGTTGCATTACTCAATGAATCATACTTTGGCAGAAACGATCGCGTTCCACGCGGGAGTGATGCTTGCGTCCTATCTTGTGCTCAGATTCTCTGATCGGATCAGGTCTTGGAAGGGGTTTCGTTCTACCGAGTTATCTGGTATACGCCAACAGTTCAAGTGAGACCCCTACTGTCCGATACAGTCAAGGACTTGACTTCTTTTGTTAGGTTGTCACACATTCCACTCGCCATCATTTATTCATCGTTCACTAAATCTTTTCTACTGTTTCTGCTTACGATTTGGCGTCCATCGGTATCACTACCAGGCAAGGGCCCGTACCGATTCGAGACACCATACGCGAATTCTTGGGTAGTTAGTGCGCTCGAAATTTGGGACGAGGACAAGCTCGATCGTGAATGGGTAGTACGGAATGTACTTGGTGGTTTGGCTGCGGGTTTTGGTATCCGAGGTGAGGCGCTCTCTCTGGCTTTGGATGGCCGACTGAGGTCGTCTGCGCAGTCGTGTTGGACTGTCACCCTGTGTTCACGACCATGGTCATTCTCGTGGGGTGGGTGGTCAAGACTGCGGTTGCAGAGCTCCTCAAAGATTGGGTTGGTGCCGATCCCCGGATTGGAGAAGTCTGGCTAGCGTACAGCATTCCATGAGCAGTTCAACATTCTAATCACTACCGTACAATATGTCTGGTGGGGGTGCCACTGGTCTTGCCACAGAGACCTTTGGAACCCTGTTACGAACACGCCATCGTACATACACTCTATCCACAGCCATACAGAATGCCCGCTGGTGATGCCTCCTTGTCTCGCGCGCTGAATGCAATCCTAGCATTAGTCGCCAACGGTCAACCTTATGAGGCTCATCAGAAAGCGCGCACGTTTGCCTCTCGATACTCTAAAGCAGGACAATACGATACCGCGATTGATGTGCTTTTCCAGTCCGCGCGGGAGCTACTCAAGGCAGGTCAGCAAGGCAGCGCAACGGATCTTACCTTATTCTTGTTGGATGTGTACGAAACCAAGGGGGAAAGCGTTTCAGATGAATCAAGAGGTTCGTCACTGCCGACTATCAGCGCAGTGATCCTGACATCTCATCGTTAGGGAGGATCACGCAACTTGTTGCGCTCACGGGTTCCTCAGGGACGTGGCGAAAGACTATTATTGACAGAGCGGTCGCGTTTGTAGTGTCCTTCCGCTTCTCAGATCTCATAGCTGATATACAACAAGGTGGACAGCCAAACAGAGTTCACATCCCACTGGCGATCCAGATCTTCATCAGTACATCGGAGAACTGCTCTACAAAGGTACCGCAACACTCCCCACAAGACTCTCACCCCATTTAATTGTTCCGTGAATAGATGGCGCATATGATGCTGCGGAGCCACACTTGTTGGCATCTGGAAAGAGGGATAGCGCGCGCCTGCTTGCACAGATGATGGTGGATTGGTCTGCCGTTGGTGGTGTACCGGGGAACTTTGCCCTCCGTGGTACCATCCCGTTGGTTTCCCCCATACTCTCGATTGATTTCTACCCAAGCTCAACTTCTTTTGCATACAGATACTTAGAGAACGGGAATATACTCGCAGCGCGGACGTTCATCATCCAATTTGTCAACAAGATTATAACAGCTCAACCGTCTTTGGCGTCATCGCTCAGAACTTCACCCATTCCAGTTACCGATTCGAGCGAAGTGGTGCTGACCACCGACAGCGTGCTTAACTTTTGCCAACTTGCTGTGCTGCTGTGCCAGCGAGCCAATGCTGAAAAGAACAAGACGATGCGCGAGAGCTGGATTCGGCTGTGCGGTACGTATCAATTGAGAGGTGGGGTCCTGGCTAGCAAGGAAGTCCGTTCCGTAAGTGTACACGTTTCCGCCCTAGACGCACGTTGACTGGTCACACGGTCTAGGCACTGCTCGAGATCGCATCGCTGTATTTTGTCATCCCACCGCCAAAGACGCAGCCCGATAACCCGTTTGGTGCGATGCTGTCTACGATGCTTGGCGGGGGAGGGCCACCTGGCAGCGCGCCACCACGACGGTTGACACCAGGTTTGACTCAGACTGGTCCGTCGGTGCCGACTTTGGATTAAGATTTGCTGATGAGAGGGAGAGGTGATGGTTGGACCCGAGCGCCGTAATCGTAGGCTTTTACTCGCTGACATGTGTGAGCAATAACGAGCTAACAAACAACGGGATACCGTTGGTTGATCTCGATGTGGCTGGAAGCACGTGTAGGCTTACAACAAACGGTGTAGGCAAGGGTTCCATTATGATTACCTGACAAAATCTCAACCCAAGCAAGAACAGCGAAGGGAGCGGGGGCAGTAGCCACGAGGACTCATGACACACCGCTTACACTTCGCCGCGGCAATGGGGCTGGAGGGAACTGGGTCGGGGAAGCACTCGGAGTCACTACGTCCCCAGATATGATATCCTGGATCGCGTTCTCGAGCGCGTCGACGCGGTTGGACATTTGTGCCACTAGAAGCAGAATATCTGTCAGAGTGAACAAGCGGACGCGAACAAGACTGACTTCGATCCAGAATCTGCGACGACATCTCATCAAATTTGGCATCTAACTGCTCCAATATCGTTTCGACCTAGAACATGGCTTTTAAGTGACGAGGGCAGCGGGTCGCCGTGAACGTTGCTCACAAACGCGGTTAGTTCGTGTGGGCTGGAGATTTCGCCAGGAATGGGCGCCACGGATTGCTTCGTTGGTGTCCTCGCACCAGGCGCCACCTCATTGGTGGGCACCGGGCGCGCTGGTGTCGATGCGGGGGTGACTTTGAGCGGGAGTGCTGAGGACATCGTTGCTCGTTTCTCGCAAGTCCACTTGCACAATGGCCCCGTGTTACGTAAGCCATATATGATTGAAACCGACCTTGTTCGCAACACAATTTGTCTGACAATTTTACCTTGTTATTCCTCGCAAGATATATTTCGTCTCACATGCTCCGTCGGTCAGTGATTCTTTCGGGGCTGGACCGACATCTGAACTACCCCAGATTCGAGGAGTCCTCGAGAAATGACCGTGTCGCGTGTGCCGATGCGGCGACCTTTGTCCGACATCTACGAGGAACATGGACGGGGACGATCTTTCCGGATGGCTCTCCTGGTTACATAACCTTGCCTTATTTCAGAAACCTGACTCCCAT
Source organism: Phylloporus arenicola (assembly GCA_038091335.1). Taxonomy (NCBI): domain Eukaryota; kingdom Fungi; phylum Basidiomycota; class Agaricomycetes; order Boletales; family Boletaceae; genus Phylloporus; species Phylloporus arenicola. The sequence continues at coordinate 3,824 of JBBPOH010000403.1, read as the reverse complement.
CGGGGCGGTTCAAACCCGACTCAGATCATTGTCCCGGAGGCGGCGAAAGTAAAAAGCTGTTTTTCACAACCTTTTATTTTCGCCGGCTGTGCAATATGAGATTGGATCTCAGGTACTTTGCACAAGGCTTCATGATTGCGAACCCATGTGCTCCTGTCATATAACCGCTCCCGTCGCACCCCGTTTCTCCATCTAAGATCTCGATCTTGAAGTGCTAGCCATCGCGGAGAGCTTAACGATTTCACACACTCGTGCTTTCGATATCCGCGGCGTCACTGTGGAACAGCAGAACAGCAGAACAAGGTCGTAGCTGCACGCAGTCATTTTCTGATATTTCACCTGTGGAAGACCAAAGAGATTGTCTCTTATATGATTCAGGTACGTAACGTTTCACAGTCTTGATGGATTGTTGTTTTTATCTCGCTCGATGACTGCATGGCTCATTTTTTACCTGGTTAGTCTGCCGTCATGACAGCGCGGCAGCACAGACGCTCGAGACCTGCCTCGATAAACTGCGACCTGGAATTAATGTCCGGACAAAGGTATATAACAACTTGGCATGTTTCATCCTCATTGTTCACTTCTCCGTCATATAACCTGGCGTATCGGTCGTTTCTGTTTTCACCCCTCCTTGATCGCTTGTCATGTCTCCCACAGCAACTTACGAAACTGCGCCAGAGAATTCCTTCAATGGCTTCATCCTCCCAGATCTGGTCTCCGACTGCCACTACCCCTTGCGTCTCAGCCCGCACTGTTACAAGGTCGCCCGTGCCTCCGAGAAATGGCTGCTACAAGGCGCCCGCCTCGTCGAACCCCGCGTCACCAAGTTCATGGGTCTCAAGGCCGGAGAGCTTACCGCAGCATGCTACCCAGACGCCGACGACTTCCACCTCCGCGTCTGCTCCGATTTCATGAACTGGTTGTTCAACATGGACGACTGGCTAGATGAATTCGACGTGACGGACACGTGGGGAATGCGTGAATGCTGCATCGGCGCCTTCCGCGACCCGATTCACTTTGAGACCAACAAGCTCGGGGGACTCATGTCCAAGTCGTGCGTATCTTTTTTTCCCTCCACCTGTGTTGCAAAAACTGACGTCGACACGAAACAGATTTTTTGGCCGTTTCATCGAGACGGGCGGACCTGGATGTACGAAGCGGTTTATCCACACGATGGATCTCTTCTTTGTCGCCGTCGCCAAACAGGCGGATGATCGCGCCAATGGGCGCATCCCAGATCTCGAATCGTACATCACCGTGAGGCGAGATACGAGCGGGTGCAAGCCGTGCTTTGCGCTCATCGAATACGCTGCGCGTATCGACTTGCCGGACGAGGTGATGTCTCACCCTGTGATCATGGCCATGGAGGAAGCCACCAACGACCTCGTCACATGGTCCAACGTAAACATTCCTTCACCTCTTCTTTTGTTTCAGAGCTGATTCGATTTCGACAGGACATCTTTTCTTACAACGTCGAGCAGTCTCGGTGGGACACGCACAACATGATCGTTGTCCTCATGCGCGAACAGGGACTCAACCTGCAAGGCGCCGTGGATTACGTCGGTGCACTATGCAAGGGCACAATCCAGCGTTTTGAGGAGAACCGCGCGATGCTCCCTTCGTGGGGCGAAGAGCTCGACAAGCAGGTCGCGATATATGTCGAGGGCCTGCAAAACTGGATCGTCGGCTCGCTCCACTGGTCGTTTGATTCCGAGCGGTACTTTGGCAAGGATGGGCTGGAGGTGAAGCAACATCGCGTCATCAAGCTTCTCCCGAAGCGGCCTTTGTAGTGGCAGGACCGTCGGTTCATTTATCGTAGTAATTTATGATATTCTAGGTTCACCGTTTCATCGCGTCGGTTACATTTGTAGATTGCCTTCGTTCCCGTTGTACCATTGATTTGGAGGATGGTAGCGAAAGAAAGAAATGTTATTCTTAAAGTACTTGTATAGAATTTGAATTTGTAAACTATCTTCCTAGACTTGCGTATTCTCGACAAAGTAAAGACAGTAGCAGGAAAGTATTCGCGGTCACACTTCATCCTTTCATTCAAGTCATTTTTCTGAGAGAAATTGGGAGTGAACATCGCTATTTTCACGGAGGACCACAATGATCGATGACATATCCTTTCGCCCTCCTCTGTTCCTGACCACCAACGCCGTCAACATCCTCCGGTGTCCTATCTTCGACATTTGTCTGATCCAATTTAAGCAACGGTCTGAGAAGCGTGGGAAGTACGTACCCTTCCACGATCGGCACCAGCTTCGATCAAAAGAACTGCAGCCTCAGCATAGGCAGACTCCATAGCCAAATGAAGTGGTGTGTTCCCTAGTCACGAGTGGTTACACCGTGTGAATTTAAAGTAAGAGTGTACTTGCCGACTCGATCACCCGTATTAACACGGGGCTTTGTCGTGACGCCTTCTGGAGGATGTAACAGAAGCGAGATAAATCCGGTAGAACCTGTGGTAGCAGCCCGATGACTGAGGGTGGCTTGTGAATCGGGTGGATGCCCTCTTACGGCAACTCCACTTACAGGGGTAATTGGTTGGCCTTGTCCTTTGCGTTGATCTGACGAAGGTGAGCTTCCTGTCCCAGCGCTGCAGAGAATAAATTGACTGACATCTGCACCTCGTTGAATGAGGTATCTTCCGATCTGAGTGATGGAAGGGGCATCTATGCGTTAAAAGTGTAGCGTCACAGAAGCCCCAGAAAGTTCACCTCTATGCGTGATTTGGAAGCCGCGTAATGCCTGTGGACAGAGTAGCATGAGCAAGGAAAGACATATATTTCGGGGTATCGCACAATGGCGTGATCCCTTTGTCATTCCTCTGATTTACGTCCGCACCGGCGCCAATGAGCTCTTGAACAATTTGTTCATGGCCTGCGCTGACTGTGCGAAAGAGATATGAGTTAGGCCGAATACTTGACTGTGATGATCGCACCGGCTATATGGAGTGCTGCCCAGCCACCAGCGTCCACTTTGGTGATGTCTGCTCCTTGATCGATCAGGTAGCTCACGACCTCGGTGGCTCCGACGGCTGCTCCCCAGTGCAATGGCGTACGGCCGTCCTGGAATGGTTTGAGAAGCTTGGGTGGCGCCACAAAGGAAAGAGCTCACTACATCAACCTCGTTGACAATCTTTGAGTTCTCAGCAACAAGAGCCTGCACAAGTGACAGTTGATCTAAGAGAAACACATCAGTACCAGGGAGACAAATTCAGCACATAGAACGGACTGTTTTGAGCGGCCGAGTGGATGGAAAGTGTCATCATGTATGGGTGTGAGCTTGGATGTAGCTGATTGCGCATTGGCCTACGCCAATGCAAACCCTAACCTCAAAGTTGGGTTTGACCCACCCACAAGACAGCGACAAGTGTTCAGCTCCTCACTTCTTCCACCTTACAATATGCAGTGGAAGGGCCAGCCCATAAGTACTCATAGGTCACAAGGCCTTCTTCATGGACACAGCTAGGTAGAAGAATAAGGTTTGCTATTGCGCAGGTGCCCTCCAAAAGCTCCAGTTTCATAACCAAGGATCACATCCGATAACCTCAGGGTCCACAGCATGGAAAGCATCAGTGTCATGGCATGCCATTTCCAATTGCCAACATCCCGTGGCATGCTTAGGAGGAACGGAAGTGGAGTTCTCTGCGTGCAACATAGATAAAGAAGTATTTGTTGGCGGAACGAGGAGGCTCGCTGCACAGATGGTCGGGCTGTGTGCGAGGAGGGACGCTCGGGCTTTCAGCCCACTTGCTTGTCCGTCGGGCACCCTTCTCCTAGGATCAGGGTCGGACGGCCAACGCGTGAGAGCGATGACCT
>JBBPOH010000402.1:0-13801 GCA_038091335.1 Phylloporus arenicola | reverse complement strand
AAAATCAGAACCTAAACTATCTATCTTTTGATGCTTTCAGTTTTCTTTGAATGGAGTGTAAGCATGAGGAGATGTCATTTCAAAAAGACAGGGGTTTGCTGGATCTGTCTGACGTCTACCTTAGATATATTCAGGTGAACGGTGTACATGCAGCTCTGGGCCAAGGGTTTGTTGGTGATAACGGCTAAGCTCAGTAGCGAATCCCGACGATTTTGAAAGATCACAAAGAACCATATTTATACATTTCTGACCACGCCACATCGTGGGACGGCAACCGCCATGTTTTGACATGGGTGGCGAGCCTGTGGCACTTCAAACACTGCTTGACAACCATGCTCTCATGCTAACCTTGATTGACAATAGACCTTGTCACAGTCGTGAAAGATAATACACTCCATGTTTCTTCAATCCAACCAAGGAACCAAGATATGCAGCCTTACTAAACATTCTTGCGGAAACCACCCGCATCGCATTCAAAGCCGACGGGGACCATACGTATGCATAAGGTCCGCAGCGCGGACACGGTCATACGACAGCAGTCAACGGTGAAACTGCGCTTACGAAAGTAAGTACGATCGTGGGGAGCGTTTCGGACAACGCGTCGCTTGGGCCCGCGCCCATGAAACCAGCAGGCAAGGTATCGGGCCGCTGACTCGAGATGACGGAGGTCAGATAGTTGTCGAAGGCGGGCCGAGAGCCCGAGTTTGAGGCTGTCGTGAAAGTCAATCAGCGTTATGCTCAACTCCGAGGAGCCCTGGTATCATACTAAGCGGACAGTACCCCCGCGTCATCGCGTACGATTTTGCTTTTGAATCCAGTCAGGGAACGGGCCGCTGTGAAACAGTGGATAGGCGCATGGGGGGAAAGAAGCGGTCTGATACAGACCGCTTGTCCGTTGAAAGGCAAAGAGTTGAAAGACAAGCAGCCGAGACAGATGAGTGTGTCACGTCACGCGTCGAATAGACTCCCGCTGTCCCCGTGTTGAACTTGGGTCAAGTCCAAGCTTGTTTTTTTTCAAGAAGCCACTCAAATTCCACTTTGGATCGGAAAAACTTCATCCACCTCATCGCCTCGAATCACACTTTGAAACACCTGCATTTCGTCACCGCTGCAGGAAGGGTCCACTGGGATTCCTGATCACGCCAGGGCGTGTAGTAAACCTTGGTAGACCCATGTGGGGCAAACCAGATATAATTTCCGAGAAAGTCAAGGCGGAAAATTTTCTAGCTGCGTAAGTCATTGTCCACTTTTCGGTGTTTCAGTGGCATTAACCCTTAGGTTGATTGATCTCTTGGATCAGTAGGGATATGTATCTTTCGGTCATCTGTCGCTCTGAGCTGCAGATTGAGTCACTGTGGAGGTCGGTTGACACTCGATGTCATGCATTGACCTATTCTTTCTTGGAATCTGTGCATGTTTCGCTCCCCAAGACTACCCTCGGAATACTATGGGCGATTCTTGGGTTTCATTTCGTGTTTACAGTAATTGGTGTGCCTCGGGACCTCCTCGGGTTACAAATCGGTTGAGCATGAATTCAACACATTGATGCTTTCGTCATGCCCACCATGATGTACAGACTTACCGAACAAGCTTGTACTTATGGGTTCTGATCAAACGAACATTCGCTTCGAGGAGAGCTTGACAAAGAGTATAAAATCTTGTAAGTTCATGAACGACCTGGGGAGAGACTTCGTTTGAGTGCTTCAAAATTAGAAGTAAAGATTCTGAACAAGGCTACAAATAGCACAGGAAGTCGTAAAGACTGGCGAATATCCCGTAAGGCTAGGTTCCCATGTGTGTAAGTTCTCGTCATGCAGCGTAACTGTGCCTTCGTTAAGCATATCACCATACTTACTACATACCAGGCTGCCATAATAACTGCAGGAATGACCCTGAGGAAGGGTAGTCTTATATATTGCACCTCTCCCACCCGCCCAATGGTCCCTCGCTCGCCTGCATTCCTTCCTTCTTCCAACTACAGTCCTTCGCTTTGTCCATTGAAAGTTGTCGCTGACAGGACTGCGACAGGGGGTTATGTCGTCCACCATGAATGGCCCGAGCATCCCTCAACGTTGCTGGTCAGCGTCCGTGACGACTCTTATGGATTCAGAACAAGCACCAGCACTCTCAATTCCACTACCAATAGATTCAATTCGCCTTCGCAAAGATTTCGGGGTCTTGGCTGTACCCCCATGGGTACAAGGTGTGCCAAGTCAACAACCAGATCTTGGATGGTGGACACAAATCGGACTTAGTCTTATTTGCACATTTGGTGTGTGTTGTACCGTCATTCATTGATGTGGTTGCACTCACTCTGGGAAGTTGCGGCCAATCTTTACTATTGTCAACCACTCCTTAGTAAGCGTCTTGGTTTCTTTGTGCATTTTGTGCTGAAACGTTACCTAGTCGAGATGGCCGATGCGTTCCACGAGACGTATGCAACCATGGCATGGTAAGTTTGCATTCTATGCTTCCGGGCGTGATTGACTTCGTCCCAGGTTACCCACGATGTATCAATCAGGGTGCGTTTGACAATTTAATAGGGTCATGCTTCATGATGTTGACGTCTAACAGATACTGTATTGGGCTGCTCTTCATTTCCCCCCTCGGCGACATGGTTCGGCGTCGCCAGCTGATCATGATCCTTCTCTTCCTGACGATCTGCTTTTCGGTGGGGTTGGCCCTGTCACGGAATCTCATCCTCTCATCTATACTCATTGTCCTTATTGGCGTTGTCAACGTCACGCCTCAAATTCTCCTCCCCCTGGCAGCCGACTTTGCGTCCCCACAACAGCGCTCCAGGGTTGTCTCCATGCTCCAATCTGGTATCATGCTTGGGATCCTCCTCGCGCGTGTCATTAGCGGCGTCATTGGCTACTTTACCTCGTGGTCCACAGTGTACTATATGGCCATCGGCGTGCAAGCCGTCGTCCTCTGTGCTGCATATTTCCTCATACCAGATCACGAGCCCAAGAATCCGCACCTTTCGTATCCCCAGATCCTGCACTCCATGTTCACGTATACCATCACTGAACCGAGGCTCGTGCAGGCGTCATTGATCAATATCGCTTCGGTCGCTTGTTGGACTAATTTCTGGGTGACGCTCACGTTTCTGTTGGGTGATGAACCGTATCATTATTCGACGTGGGTTTCCTCATCCTGACTCCCTCTCCCCATACTGTAATCTCGCTCGTGATCACAGCCAAGCGTGGACAGCTGCTGACGCGGTTTTTGTTTAACCTAGGTTATGGATCGGGTTAATTGGGTTAATAGGCATTTCGGGCATATTTTCGGCAGCGCTGGCAGCTCGCTTCATTGACCGGCTTGGTGCCTGGTATTCCTTGCTCATAACGACCCTTTGCCTACTGGTCCTACAGCTCATCGATACAGCTGCCGCTGGGATCAACATCGCCGTCGTCATCATCGTGTGCTTTGGGATCGATGCATTTCGACAGACCCAGACGGTATCGCTACAAACGATCGTGTTTAGGTAAGCAACGTTTAATACAGTGCGGATAAGAGTGTCCAATACCCTCTTCTCTGCGCAGTATTTCCGAGGAGGCACGTTCGCGGCTGAACGCCATCCTTACTGTTTCGGTACGTATCCATCTCGTCGGTGTTTAGCCGCCTTTATAACCTTGCTAACGTCCGCTCCTCGTCCGTGCGAATGCCGACAGCTCTTCGCTGGCCAGGTCCTCGGGTCCTCTGCAGGCTCTCACGTCTTCCTCCAATATGGCTGGCGCTCTGCCGCAGCGCTCTCCATCGGTCTCTACGTCTGGCAGCTCATCGTCCTCTTCTCCCGCGGCCCAAATTGCGGACGGCATGTCTGGTTCGGGTACCACAACGGATTCGCGTTTGGCGACGACAAGCTGTACAAGGTGCACGCGCACAGTGTTTCATGCGCCACAAGCGTGGGTACGGAGGTGGACATGACGAGGCCAGCGGGGACGTGGATAAACGAAAGTACGTATCATCTGGAAGAACATGCATGATCGTTCCTGGTGTTGTACAACGATGGGAAACAAGTGGGTAACAAGTGGGCTGTCAAACAACGGGCGTGTACTTTTAGCATGTGGGTGCGATAATGCGTCGTAGAATAATTTTTCGTTATTGGATTGATATGGCCATTCCGGGGGTTTATGTAACCAGTATAGTAGAAAATTTGCGTATGGCCGTCCTATTAAATCGCACGAATAAAGTCTCCAGACAATTGGACCATTGCGCTAGGACCAAAGTGGCGCAGAGGAGAGGTGCGACGAGAATCGAGACATGTCCTGAGGTTTGGGGCCTTACATGCATCAAGTGTGATGTGGAGCAACGAAAGTGGGTCTTAAAGTGAGATCACAAATGCTCCAGATGAACACGGAAGTGTCCTTGGACCAATTAAAAATGAGGTCACAGATCCATCCGGGGGGCGCTAAATGACCACGGGGCGTTGGGTAAGTCTTAGGTGCACGCGAAAGGGTCCTAAGTCCAACACGCGTTCAAGAAGCGATGGGTATGCAGCAAGGCTGAGGCTCGATGACCGGGTTCAGCTGGATCGTTGGAGCCTCGGGTCTTGTTTTGGCTGTGCCAAGTACAGACAAAGGATCCACTCACAAGTTGATGACATCCCATTGAGACGTAACTCGACCTACGTCAATAGACAGGAGGAGGGAAGATTTTATTCCACTCGCAGCAAAAAGGTGTCAAGCCTATTTGCACAGCTTGGGCAAGTCGGTTAGAGTCCTGGAATGATGACAGTCGGCTAATCTCGGTTAACGCTGGCGGGCTGTTCCGCTGAAGAGTGAACGCCGTGAACAATTCAGGCTCTGAGTTAGTGCTTAAATGCCGTGGACGTCTCCTTAGTATCCGCAGTGATGACCAGGTACGTTACCAACACTTAAATCTACGTCCTCATCGCTCACTCAAACAGCGCAATGAACGGAGCTTTGTTGGAAAGCGTTGATGAAGTAGACATCATCTTGCACCCCATCGAAATACCATGAGCACTGAACGATACATATCAGCCGTGATAGCGTACTTCGAAAATCTGTAACTCGTATCTACTCCAGGGCTATAATTCACCGTGCGAACGTAGCGGGTGTTGCCACGGAGGTGGCCTTTCCATGTTATAAGCAAAGCTATTCGGTGCTTCGTACTCTTGAAGTTTGGTTACCCGCCATGATGAAAACAACCAGCAATGGTGATGCTATGTTGCCAGATAGTCTGCCAGTCTGGTGACCAGCCCGTCTAAAAGAGGAAGCTCAGGTCGACGGTTTGCCCTCCGGTTACACACCAGGATTTCCAAACTTTATGGGGCTAAAAAAGATGTTTGAAAATCAATTTGCATTAATTTATATTATATGAAAACATTCTGAGTGTACTTCAAATATTGTACTTTGTGTGGGAATAAAATGCTACACATTGTTTAATGTTGTCACATAACTTTTGCAGCCCCATAAAATATTAAACATTACATACTATAAAATCAATTTCTGCACTGTAGATAGCATATAACGTTTAATATTTTAAGTTTTTGACAAGTTATTTACATTAGATAATATGGAATAGGCCCCCCAAAATAATATTTTATAAGGTCAAAAGTTGTATGATGATATTAAATAATGTGTAACATTCTATTCCTACATGTAACACAATATTTTAAGTGCTCTCAGAATATGTACATATAATATTAACTAACACAAATTCATTCTCAAACATCTTTTTGGGCCTCATAAAGTTTGAGAATCCCGGTGTGTTACCCAAATCTCATAGACAGGTCTGGTCACCAGACTAGTTGCCGGAGGCTTGGTCGCGTTTTGCCTAGCTTACCTAAATTCTCGGACACAATACATTCATCACATGCGGCGATGATCAGGTTTATACTGGTGCAGGTGTGTTTGTTTGGGTGCGATCACATATCTTTCTCATAACAGGGATACAGAACAGGCAAGGGAAAACTCGGTTGTCAAAGTGGTATGTGCCGTACGATGATGAGGAGAAGGTGAGGTGCTTCATGCCTTTGTGTCAGAAATGCGCTAGAAGAACCTTTCCTGGTTCTAGGTGAGGCTTCGGGGCGAGGTACACAGACTAGTCGCACCTCGTGACCAGAAGTATCAATCCAACTTTGTAGAGGTTCGTCATCGTGAGGAACGGCAGCAAGCTTTCTCTCATTCTCATGACCCACAGTTCAGGAACCACAAGATAGTGTATCGTCGCTATGCTGGACTTTTCTTCTGCGTGTGCGTCGATGCCAATGACAATGAACTTGCCTATCTCGAAGCTATCCATCTCTTCGTAGAGATTCTCGGTAAGCCCCAAGTTCATTGACTGCCCAACACCTTCGACGGCTGACAGATTGTCGAGATTCTTTCTTTGATAACGTGTGCGAATTGGATCTTGTCTTCAACTTCTACAAGGTCAGGATTGTTCGTTGTCACATACCCTGTTTGTTTACTCATCACACTATCTCTCAGGTGTATGCTATACTGGACGAAATATTCTTGGCTGGAGAGATAGAAGAGACGAGCAAAGATGTCGTTCTACAAAGGCTACATGAATTAGAGAAGCTAGAATGAGTTCCTGATCTCATGCTCGTGTATGGCCCTCACCCTTTCCATGATCTACCGACCCTCGAATTGTATCATTTTGCTGACGTTTTCATTTTGTACAAGATATGTGGCTATACAATACCTGTGGGTTCAAAGTGGATCCCATGCTTCACAAGTCTAGCTTTGTCGCAAAGCCCAGACAGCATCCAACGAAGGTATGACCGCGAACGTTGCAACAAAGTACATAATGGAGACATACACATGGTCCATCGCCCCTTGACGTGAGTCCGCGGACGAAAGCTTGTATAACACTGAAATTCATCAGGCGCAATGTTACTTCCTGTCTTACAGGTTACAAGTTCCTGACATCATGTGGGCGGGATGGCTATAAATGGGGTCGAGTACAATCTCTTATTTCACCTGGTTGCATCGTTCCTCGTCCGCACAGCTTCATAGCCTTCCAAACTGCGCCCTCAATTGGTAAATTCTGCTCGCTTCAATAATTTCCTTTCACATCAACCACCATGCCTGATCGCTGGGCGCACCGTGGCGATTCATGTATCAACGTTAACCCTGGTGGCCCGCGGGAGAATTCATGGCCTGATTTGTTCATGTCAACGGGCTGTTGCCGGATTTCAAATGCAAAGATCGTTCATAGCATGGATGCCCAAAAGAAATCATGGAGCGCATGGTATAGGTACGCGGTGTCGAAAGGCAGTTGTCCACAACTCCGCAACTCATGTTGTTCTGGTTCGGCTAATAAGCATCCTGTGGCGAATACGGCTGATCGCTGGTATCTACCTCATGGTTCAGGCAAAAGGACAACATGTTCCTCATGGATCGTTCACTGACCGCTCGACTTCGGAGGCACTAATGTGATGGTGATTGTATCCGGTCGTATCCTCATCCCAGTAGGGATGAAACGATAGTTTCGTCTCCAGATGAGTCGGAATGCCCATAAATATCCTTGCCTAGTGGAAACGAGAGATGCGAGAAACGTGAGCAAAGTGCGCGCCATTCAACTTAGAGCTAATTCGGTTCATAGGTATAAATGCGCCATCCTACGTCTATTCCACACATGGTATGATATTTTTCTCTGTATTGGAACTGGCACTGCATCTGCATTGGATCTCCTTGCCGACATAGGGGGACATAAGTGTTTACTTGGACAAATGACCAACCAATCATTGCGTTCTCAGGGTGGATGCCACATGACCTTCGCGCGGGCATTCCCGCTGGCGTAATGAGCAACTGCGATATCCAATCTTCCAATTCCGGAGGACACTGTCCTGTCCACGTTATAGAGCAACCGTCTGCGCCGGGAAAGAAGTGAGCCCCGAGGACAAGCTTGTTGACTAGGGGAACACACAAGATCAACAATGATGTGATCGTGCCTGTCTACATCTTGCCTTCTTCCCCCACCCCGTTTTCAAAGGTGGGCGTCTCTATGATGACCATGACAGTCGAGCTTAAATAGGCTAGGACTGGTCGATATACCTCCTCGCAAAGCCATTTTCAGCGTCGTCCCTGTATTCCGCTCGGTTTCTCTCGACCTTTTCTCGGTTTCCGAGCTGTCGCGACCCTTGAATCCAGCTGGTAAGCAATGTTTTTTTGTTAAGGTAAAATTTACTTGACACAGTGCGTTCTCAGGTAATGTGGAACATCAGCATCACATGGAGCCATACATAGAGACGTATCGTCTCATCGCCAAATACATTGGAAGCAGAGCAGACCTATCTACCCTCTGCAGGGTGAACAAGGGGTTTCAACAGGCAGCAGAGCAGGCGCTCTACGGCACTATTTCCACTGTGAATACGTGGGATAGCTTTGGGATGTGCAGTTTGTTTGCGGAGACTCCCCGTCTTGCAGCGATGGTCAACTCTCTGACGCTTCTCATTGGCGACGAGGACGACAGTGGTAGCGGACCGCCAACTGAGGTTTGTTTACCAGATCATTTTTGGCCGACCGTATCCAACGCACTCCATCAAACGACAGGCCTGCGCTTCCTGAAACTCCATCTCGAAAATGCAGGCGATGTAGCTCAAGCTTGGATTCTCAGCGACGCCACTTTCCGGCTTCGTGGTTTCCACTGTGATTTGCAGTGGGATATAGATCTTGTGTCATTTCTGAACACCCAGCCTGACATTGACGACTTGTATATCATAGACTATTCCTTTGCGGAGGACAATACCCAAACCTCTACGTCCATATCGTCACCCCTACACCCTGACGCGCTCCCGAGATTGTCCACCTTACAGTGCACGTTCGCCGAAGCTGCTTATGCACTGGTTCCCGGCCGGCCTATTTCACGACTCAAAACATGTTTCTCCAAAACTCGACTGCCAGAGAAGAGGGAGGAGCTGTTGCTCTTGTTTTCAGGGTTAATGAAGACGGCGCACCCTTTGTGTTCCCTCGACATCGCCGATTCGAGCTACTCCGATTCATTCTCTATGGAGCTCCTCTCCTCTGTGGTGAAGTTGAAGAATCGGGTCCGGGAGCTACGTTATCTCGGGACATTCGTCCTCCCCATCGATGGCGGTATAGTACGTAACTTGGTTTCAGGAAATGGTTGCTGTCGGCTAACACACTATTAAGCGTCTCAAGTTTTACGGGCTTTTGCGGACGCTTCGTCATCTGGAGTGTATCGAAGTTGACGTTTCCGAGTGGGAACCGCCACCACCCGTCCCACCGGGTATGCAAGCACTAGCAAGAGAGCTGCGTCTGTATTGCCCATCACTTCAGCGAGTGATATTTGTCAATGATTTTGAGAGGACGGTCATTGCCGTGGCCCATGGCAGGTACACCGTGGACTACGACTCCGACACCGATGATATCTGGAGGGAATTTTAATCTGTATTTTATTTTCGGAGCTTTCCTGTTGCCTTGCTGTGCTAAGAGCTTTATCGCCCCTATCATTCGTCTTGTTTCCCGTTCTTCTTGTTCACCGCATGTAGCCATAATATTATAGAACCAGTCGGAATATTCGGGTGACAACAACCCATGACTCGCACATATTCGTTTGTGATCCATTTTGGACGCGGTGAAACTCTTCGATCACCTTACCAATCTGGGATCCCAAAACTCAAGCTTGACTGGTGTATGTAATCCCATATTTGACCTTCCCCGTCTTGAACACACTGGTCCGACTACTTACTATCCAAGCAGGTGATGATCGGGATGATTTCCAGCTTTTGAAGAATCCCCTTCTATTGTCGAGCTACGTGTGTAGCGTCAACAACCTGTTTTATGCAAGTTGCAAGTCCCTGAAATCCCTTGGGACTTTTATGAGGCGAGAAGCCGACTTTACGGTAAGTTCAGACGCCGGGAAAAGTGCGGTGCCTATCGATCACTCCTATGCGATTGTGCCCTCAGCGTGCTCGCCAGGATGTGACCTTTTCGTCGAGTGCGCGCATGCATATTTTACTTCTCCATCGTGAGGAAGGTTGATTTTCTCGTCGATTCATCACGTCACAGAAACGGGTGGCGAGGAAGCAAGATCCATGTTGTCATTTGCGATGGTGATAGGAGAGCACGCACTTCTTCAGCGCTCCGCTCGACCCTGACTGCCTCACGGGAGGACGAAATCGACGGCCTCCTCACTGACAGCCCTTCACATTAGCCTTGTGGCAGAAGCACATTAAATGGAAAGTCACAACCCTCTTTTTTCTTGTATACAGTTTTAACGTGGAGCATCGAGTGCTGCGGTGGGGGTTGGCATAATACGCTCACCCATGTTTCACCTGCAAGTGTTTCAAACGACGAGGATAGCCATGGGAGCTGTGTACCAGGGTTGCAATCTGATGAAATTCTATAATTTCGCCAAAGGTTCGTGCGTCTGAGCCGGACGGAGGAGGTACAGTCATTCACAGGCACTTTAAACAAATGCCTACTGCTCACGAGAATGAACATTGATCCACATTGCAAGTCAAGTAAGATGAGGGCAATGTTCGTGCAGACTATGTACAGTAGTTCTCTGAACAAATAGCCCCTCTGATGTGATGATGATTTGTCTTTTCTGTCCAAAATCTCAGTGTATGATAATTTGCCACCCATGGAAATAAGCCAGATACACGAAAAACAGTAAAATAAGTTCACATAGGTCTATTGAAGGTTATAACATTATATGAGATGTGAATCAGGGCCCGCTAATCAAGCCAGCATGATGCCGGTTGAACGAGTCGAAATGGCACGGTGCGTCGCATGATATGCCATAAAAGGAAATGCCTGATTGACTGGCGTGTGACAAAGCCGCTTACCAAGAACAATTGCGCATCTGGGAGGAAGAAAGGGGCCTCGCAAAGCACGAGAAGCGGAGAGTTGGGTGGGCAATGCCAAAGCGTGGCAAGCTAGAGGAGGCAACCCAAAGGCCGCAGGGGGCCAACAGTAGCACGGTCGAAGCACAAGAAGGTGGGAATGAACACGACAGCGATGAGGGCATGCGGTCTGATGGTGGGAATAGTTAGAGCGCTGATCCGATAACGCTTAGATCTGCTCTGATACCACTGATATACCATATTTGTGCTGTTTAAAGTGCCGGTATAGCACGATAAGGACCCTTTTCTTGCAGTCGAGTTGGCCACTAATTTCTCAACACTTTGCATGTTATATTCCTTATAGTGTAGAGACAGCCTTAGAGTACCCTACATCTACTATTTCTGATCTCGAATATTTGTGGTGTTGTGTTTGCTATATACCGCCAAGTTAGCTGTTTAAAGTGCTGGTGGATGACTGTAGTAGAAAACATGTGTCTGTATTGCACCCGGGTACCGACGGGTAGCTTGTATGGCGCCCAGGCCCAAGGTTGTTAAATTGCATGGTCGACACGCATCGATTGATGGAACAGCGGATCGCGTCGGCGTCTGATTGGCCCATCCTCCTTAGGATTCTGCTCTTCCCTCAGGTAGCGGAGTAGTCCGCACTACGTACCCTCCAAGGCTGCCTCTCCAACAATGATTGGTGAAAATTGTGCGGCTGGATGCCTTTTGTGTGACAATTGTGTCATTGTGGGGCGTTTGGCGCGCGTCCGCAGTCTGCCCAGTCGCTCCGCCATGGCATCCCGTGCCGAAGGACGAGCACCGCCGCGCTCGATTGCCGCCCGCAAAGCTACGTCAGATCTCAGCTATGATGTCATCTGCCGCACATGTCATCATCCAATTACTACACTTGCCTAATGCGTACGGTGCACTTGGACCGTATATAAAGGAGAGCGGGGCGACAATGCACCCCATTCGCATCTTTCTTCCCCCCTCATTGTATCTATCAGTCTTCATCCATATCGAACGTTCAATATGACTTCCCAGTCCAACAATCAAGACCCTAGGTGAGTGCGCGAGACATGTAGCTTTGGCCCGCCGAGGAACGACGTTGACGACTGCTTTAGCAAAGTCGCTGGTCACCTTCACTCCGTCAAGGGATCCATCGTCGAGGGTGTACGTTGTTTCAAATGTATCGGTAGATTTGGTCTAACGTTGTGCCAGATGGGCGATATGATGGGTTCGCAATCCTTTCAGCAGTCGGGAAAAGATGAGCACGCTCGCGGCGAGGCCGAGTATAAGGCTGCTCAGACTAAGGGATACGCGGAAGGCGTCACCGATAGGGTAGGTGGCTACAAGGACTCTGTCGTTGGCTCCGTCACCGGTGACAAGTCTCATCAAGCCGCCGGTAAGTGTGATGACGTACAATCAAAATTTCCTAGTGCTGATGCCAGGCGACAGGGACAGCGAGGAAAGAGAAGGGTCATGCTCAGCAGGAGATGAACAAGCCTACGAGCGATTGAATGCGATGGTTGTAGCTTTACGGCGTTGACGAATAATATGTATTCCGGACAGTGTGCCCTCCATGAATTTTTGAATCATGGTCGATAAAATCCGCCCAAATGGTCTGGTATCATTACACTTTAAGCCCACTCCCGCGGATGCTTCAAGGCTTCCACAATGCGTTTCTCTTCGCTCCCTTCCACCGTCCCAAGGTCTGACATGTATTCCCACATTGCCGTCTCTGGTAAGCTCATCAAAATACTCTCGATTCGAGCGGAAGGCGTCTTTAGTCCGAATTTGGTGCCCCTATCGTACACCAAGTTAAACTCCACGTATCTTCCTCTACGCAGAAGCTGCCAGCGACGGTGATGGCCCGTTGGAATGTCACGTTTCTTTTCGAGAAGAGGGATGTACGACGGCATGAAGGCATTGCCAAGACGTGAAATGAACTCGAAAATTTCCTGTGGTGTCCTTGGCCTCTTGACGTTCTCCGAGATGCGGGCGTGTTTTTCGTTGGAGAGATCATCGAAAAACAATCCCCCGATTCCGCGCGATTCCTGCCGGTGAGGGATGAAGAAGTATTCATCGCACCATTTTTTGAATGTCCTGTATAGCTCGTCGTTCTGGCAAGCGTCCCTGAGTGTGGTGTGAAAATGTACCGCGTCTTTCTCATCGAGGTAGGAAGGTGTGAGATCTGATCCACCGCCGAACCACCAGGCCACGACTTTTCCCGCCTGTTCTCCTTCGCCTGGTTGCTCAGTAATCTCAAAGTAGCGATAGTTGGCGTGTACAGTGGGGTAGAATGGGCTGCGTGGATGGATAACAAGACTTATGCCTGCAGCAAAGAATGGGAGACTGGTGTTTTCATCATAAGGGATGGAAGAATGATCGGCGCGCATCTCTTTGATGGCAGCTGGAGGAAGCATGCCATGAACGACGGAGACGTTTACGCCGGCTTTCTCCAGTTTTGTCTGCAACGTCGATGTGGTCTGTCCTTCCCCAGGTGGGCAGGAAAACACGCACGACCGACCTCGACCGCCCGATTGTCTGATCCAAGCGTCCCGCTTAAACTTGGGCGCGGTGGGGTCAAGCTCCTCGAGTGCGGTAACAATATCGTTCTGGAGTGCATCTATGAAGGTTTCCACCTTCTTACGCATAGGAAGTTCCATGATTGAGATTGCTGATCGTAGTAAGATGATAGTAAGATGATAATCAAGTGCCAATAACTTAAGGAACGCGATAAAGTCACGTGCTCCTGGAAGACAGCAGGCGTTCAACTCTCTAGACCGGACACGCACCATCGACGCACAGCAAGCAGAACTTTGCCTGGTTTGTTAAACGTTTTCGAGGATCGTACAATCATGGATGCGCGTCTCCGACGAGTAAACAAGGAAATTACAGGTCGGTGGTTCTGAGGCACATAAGGCACCGCTGACTCAGGCCTTGCTCAGACTGCAAGAACGATAAATCCTCCAATATCAGTATCGATCTCATCGATAACTCGCCCTTTCA
>JBBPOH010000401.1:0-13805 GCA_038091335.1 Phylloporus arenicola | reverse complement strand
CACTGGCAGCTTTGCTCGTCGCTATCCGCCCATGTCGGTCGACGAACTCCTCCAAGCACTGGTGAGTGGCCTTCCTGAGAGCCTTTTTCCGCTCTCTCATTCTGCACCCCCTTTTTGTAGCTCCCCGATCCATGCGCGAATGTCAGTATTTTTCCCCTCTCTTTATTCGGTTCTAACGCGGATACGGCGCTAGTTTCCATATCTCGATACGCCTTATTCAATGTACAGCAATACCAACTACGCTGCATCTGGAAAAGCCGTCCATGCGATCACAGAGATCATCTCTCAGCGCCAGGCTCAGCTCGACGATGTCACCGCGGAGCTTACCTTGGTCGAGTCGATCATGGAGCGCGTTCGCAACGTCCACCAGCAGCTCCTTGACAAGCGCAATCAGGTCGTCGCCTCGATGCAAGCCCACCAGGGCCTCGTATCCTGCATGCGGCGTTTACCCACAGAAATTCTTGGGGAGATTTTCTTGCAGTGTCTGCCCCCTGACCCGCATATCGAACCGGACACGACCGCCGCCCCGCTGCTGCTGCTGGCCGTCTGCAGGGGGTGGCGAAAAGTGGCGTTGGGAACGCCGAGGCTGTGGTGCTCGCTGTCGATCCGACCGAGTCATGGGACACAACAACAGGGCGTGTTCTATTATCACCACTGGCTCTCCCGTGCCAGGTGTTGTCCGCTGTCGCTCGCCATCGATACGCGTCGCCCGCCGATGAATCCGGTATGGCGGTACGAAGTGACCGAGCTCTTGCAGCCGTACATGAGCCGCACCGCACGTCTCCACATCACCTTTGATGACGTCACCGCGCCGGATCTCCTGCTCAAGGACGCGCCCTTACTCGAAAACCTCACGCTCGACGGTGACCTGCGCACCGCGCAAAAGATGGCGCTCGTCCAGGCCGTGCCGCGGCTGCGCAGTCTCACCCTCAATGCGCTCACGCTAGGCCTGGGCGACTTGTCCACGTTCAACCCTGGCTGGACGCACCTCACGCAGTTGCGCGTCACCCTCGCATGCGCGCCGAGCCCGCGCGAGGCCACAGACGGTCCGATCGTGCTCGCTCTCCTCGCGCTCTGTCCCCACCTCGAAGAGTTTAGCTTCTCGCCCGTCTTTGTCTCGCGGCAGGACGCGCCGTGCGCGCTCACGCACACCCGGCTACGCTCGCTCGACGTCGTGGTGCTGTACGGCGTCGGCTCCCTCCTGGACGCACTCGCCCTGCCCGCGCTGAAGCAGCTGACGGTCCGGGACCTGGATATCCTCCCGAGCGCGTGGCGGCACAGCGCGTTCAAGGCGTTTCTGAAGCGCTCGTCCTGCCCGCTCGAGACGCTCAAGATTCACGGTACGCAGGTGGCGATCAGCAAGGCAGACCGCCAGGAGTATGCGGCGATGATTCCGACGCTGAAACAGCTGGATCTGTGCTTGGCGGTGATGATGCATTCTTGAAGCATGGGTTTGGGTGGGGGTTGAGCCTGGTCAGACGCTGTGCGTTTGATCGTTGATCGCGGTCATTGGTTTTAGTGTGTCATGACTGTGAGTGTAACATAGATCACTCGTCTGTAGCTTTTTTGTTTCTTCGTTCCTGCTGTACGCGTCACCTTGTTTGGTGTTTGGCAGCAAGTGAGACCGGACCGAAGCAGAGCTGGCGTGCTGTAGTCGGGCGATGGTGATGGTGATGACGGTGATCATCAGGCATGTACCATTGCCTACGAGGCGCCATGATGGGAGACGCGATTCAATATCAACGATGCGATGATGTCCCGGATCTTGATCGTACATGTCTGACATGCAAAATTGCACCTGAGTGATACCGGCCCTGAGTAGCTCCGCAAGATCCGGGGAAAGAGTGGACTGAGGACGCCCTTTACTAGGGAGCGTGCGGGGTACGATTACCCGCAATAGCTGGCACTGTTGTTCCAGCCGTCGAAACATTCTCACCCTGCATAGGGTTGTGACGCGAACGTGAGGGCTAGATGGGGAATTCCTGCCATCAAGCTCCGTCGCAACGCAAACATGAAACTGACTCTAAACGCGGTCCCTCTCCTGATAGCATTCACAGAAAATCACCAACAAGTATCACTACAGTTGGGTTTTGATCTTGTCTTCCCATCGCGTCATCAATCCATGCGTCGCGACCCCTTGCTGGGCACGAACGCCCAGAGCACAGTCATGAACACCATCATCGCCACCAACCTGCACACGCACGCGGTAAGCGTCGCCTCAGGAGAGAGATCAGAGATCACTCACAAGGGCTGCAAGGAGCTGATCCCTTTCTTGGACGCAATCGCGCCCGTCATAAATGGTAACAACGCTGATCCAGCTTGACCGAAACCGGCGATCCATCCAATCGCACCTGGATATAATAGTAACCCACATCTCTGGGCAGAGAGCCAAAGGATATTACCGGTGAGCAGCCATGCTGGCAAAACCCGCACTGCGTGGTTCATCGTGATCGGATACATTGGTCCCAGCAGAAGACCAATGATTGCAACCGACACGGCCCCACTGATGAGCGATGGGACAAACCACACTACCAGCTCCAATCCGATGGCAAGAAGAGCATAAATATACATGACCCTCTGTTCACCCACCTAACATACTGATAAGCGGTGATAAGCGCAGGGGATATCAGTACCTTTTGGTTGAGCCACAATAATATAACTCGACCCGTCATCAGACCTGTTCGTCGACCGATAAGTAGGAGCAAGATAACCTCTTCCTGGATGCAACATACCTCCAAAAAATCCCGATGATATATACCCAGACGACGGGCCACCCCCACGGACGTCAATAATATATGTTACAATCCAACCTGAGCATCTATCGTGAACCCGGTGCACAATATGGACAAGTATAACAAACGTACCTCCCAAGGTAACCTCGACGCCTACATAAACGAGAATAAACAGTGCAAGGAGATGGACCTCTCTCAATGAAAGTATCTGTCGCAATTGACTGTTTTCGCTTTGATGCTGCTCTCCTACGGGCTGTCCGGTCTGAGCCAGGCACTCTTCACATAACGTGAGAGCCGAGTACGTGGGTGTCGTAATAGGAACGAACCATCTTGACTTCTTAAACGAAAGACAGTGACCAGTAAGGCGGTGTTTATCGACGCGATAGCCAACGAAACGAGATAGTGGAAAGACCAATGTGGAAGTTGAGCAAACTGGGTGGCGACGAGTGGCGACGAGAGCGCCCCAGCCCCTTCAACACATAAGTCCCGCCGCAAGAGAGTGCACAATGCGCCCATACCATAAGCCTAGCGCTCATTCAGAAAAATCCGAGAACGGACGGATAAACGTACTGCGTGCAAGATTCCCATTTTGGTTGCTGCATTATCCTTGAGACAAGCCACGAATCCATTCGCCTGCGCGTCCTAGAAAGGGATCTAGCAATACCGAAAACCCTGAACACAAGCAACGGACCTGCAACGCCATACCGATGCCATTGATAGCATACCCCAGCACGAACGCTGGAAACGGTAACGCGGACGCCTCGATACAATACCCAATCATCTGAAGTACAGACCCTGGAAGAGGAACGCCATGGACATCATCCTTCTTGGAAACAGTCACAACGTAGGACAACATACCGAGCACGATGACCTGCCGCCCAAACATGTTACACGTCAGCACCCCAGATTCACTGCACCAAGAACAAAGCGACCTTGCCAAACCCATATCGAGCGTTGAGGAACACGTTCAAAAACGCCCCCGTCACGAAACCCTGCCGACGCGCGTCAGCACACGCGTCTCGCCATCGATCGCGGCACCCACGATGCAGGCAACGACAAAGATCAAGGAGACCACCGCAAAGTTGACCTATCGCGCATCCGCGTCAGTTTGTTATCGCCGCATCGCGCTCCACGAGGACGTACGTGGTAGACTTTTTGAATTCGGGGCAACAGCGGACCTGTCGTCCCGTCGTTCCACCCGAGGAGGTACACCGTCCAACAGACCGTCACGAACTGGATGCGTGCGCGAAGGCGCTGTGCCTTGGTTTGAGCCCCCGTGTCGTCAGTTAATTTGTGTTGAGGCCCGTCCGACCCGAGGTCCTTTAGCTCGAGGTCGCCGATCCGGACTGTAGGGGCATGTCGTGGGTTAGCAGTACCTTCTACAGTGGTCGAAACACTGGTTGTCTGCATGAGTCACGCGAACGGATCGCTCCCATACGGGATCAGCAACATTTATACCTGTGATAAGAGATGTGTAATAATCAAAGGGACACGGTCGATCATCGACTTATCCGAGATTACTCCGAGTCAACGCCTCATTAACATCGTTTACTCCTCATGGTAGTAAAAAGGGAGAAGAAAAATATCAAACGGACATCCACATAGCTATCCCTCTACGCTAGTACTCACTCTACCAAACACCATCTTTCCAGTGCCTCAAAAATTGTTGGCCCCGTTGACCTTGTCCTTGAGTTGGTTGATAAACTGCTGATAACTCGGCAACACGTCCGCACGATCCTGGATGAGACAGCTGAGAGCCCAAAGCCGTAATGGTGGCTCGCCATCCTCCTTGACGACATACAAATGGGGATAGTATACCCCTCTGCGCAATTCGCGAGTTTTTTGGACGATGGCATTCACGCGCTGGGAGAACGGATTATCGAGGATCGGAAGGGTCGTCTGCGAAAAGAAAATTAAATAGATCGATAAGACTGAAGACGACAGCGGCGCTCACCTTGCCACCACGCAATACTTCATAGTTGGGGAGATTGAACACATCCAAAATGAGCTGTGGTACTGCATCGCGACCAACCCACAGAAAGATGGTCTGACCGTCCTCAATGAGGAAGAGACCATGCCGTTCAAGACGCTCCGAAGTCAGTGGCAAAGGCGTTGGCATAATGATTCCATTCTCCCCAACAGTACCCGCCTGCAAAACAACGAAAAGTCAGCGAGCTAGAGCGTAGCGTAACACGCAAGTACCTCTGGTTGCATATTATGCAGTGAATAGAACGTAGGGTGGATGTAAGGAACGAGTGTCTGAGA
Organism: Phylloporus arenicola; assembly: GCA_038091335.1. Taxonomy (NCBI): domain Eukaryota; kingdom Fungi; phylum Basidiomycota; class Agaricomycetes; order Boletales; family Boletaceae; genus Phylloporus; species Phylloporus arenicola. The sequence goes on along the minus strand of JBBPOH010000401.1, from coordinate 8,808 downwards.
CGGCAATGACGTAAGGAGGGCCTGGGCATACGCTCGAAGATCGGGAGGAATCTGAGCACTTTGACGGACACCAACCTAGTAAAACAAAAATCAGCGAGTCCATCATTACAATATAAACGGAAGTCTCACGTTCTTCAATAGCCCAAGAACCAACACAGGTAACATCTTCAGGTTTTCAGAAATAGCCAATTGTGCACTAGCACCAGCACCAGCCGCCGTCATGCTACTCTTGTAGGACGAGAGTACATCCACCATACGTTGGAGGATCGCATCTCTGCTGTCTTCCAGCTTGTGTGTGAGTGACCGCTCAACAGACTTGTTCGCCAGTAGCGATGCGATAGCCACCTGATCCGCGGAAGCAAACACTTCTGAAAGACTGCTTGTTGTCGGGAGCGCAAGTGTGATGACACGAATGCGGCGTTCGCCGTAACATGTAGTATGAAGGACGGCAGTCTGGAAGACGACAAACGGTGCGGTGATCGTATCATCAATTTGGACTTCAATAGCATATGATTGATCGGTGGGCACAGCTGGCATCGCGAGCAGATCGGTGGATCTGACAAAGAAATTCCCGTGAAACGACGCCATCCGCAAACCTGAACTCGAAAGAATAAACGACACTGGGCGGGGAAAAGAAATTTGATAACCCCAAACCTTTTGAAGCGCGGACACGCATGACAGCTTCAAGCATGATCGGCATCGCAAGCACTTCACCAAATTCGTGGGCGAACTTGATGGCATCCTCAGTACGCGAGGCATTGAACGCAGGGTAAAAGAAAGTCTGGCCAGAGGTATAATGAGGAAGACATGCTGTGACACAGGTAAACTAAGTAAGGGCTGGCTTTGTATATTGCGGTAGACAATCGTACCAAGGCTAGCAACATCTTGGTAGGCCGAGCTGAAGAGGAACATGTCCACGGAAACTTGCGCACGCGAACATTCGATCGCAAAAGTCTTGTAGAATGGTGATGCCGCTTGAAGTAATGTGGATTCCTTGCTATGGGATAAGAATCCTTGACGCTCGATGAAGCATTAAACGCACCTTGGAAGTACCAAGAATTTTTGGGTCTTCTCGGTTTTTGAGAGCTCCAGCACCAACAGTGGGAAGGGTTGCAGACAACACAATGATTTTTCCACCAATCGGGGCCTACAGGCCGATGAGAGAATGGCGCTGAAATAGCCTTTATAACATACCATCAACTTGAAACCTGCTTGGAGAGCAGGACCAAGAGCACTGCCAACCGTATGGTTATCCTGGAACATATCATTGATTCTTCCGAGGAGAGACTCCAATGACGCTTTCGCTTCGGCCAAGTTGACAAGTAGATCAGTTGGCTTTGGCAAGAAAACGTCGTCTACATCCGAGACGACCAACATAGAGGAATCAGTCGTTCCGGGCTAGATACAACGTGGTTGAGACCAAAGATCGACCAGCTTTGATACGAACTCACAGGCATGGAGAAGAAGTACAATGACGTGTCATACGCGACGAATGCTACCTTGGTGCGGTCGTCTTCGTTAGGTATGCGATCCAGGCTCTCCAAGATTGTGCGGGTCGCGGTAGCAACCATCCCTGACGAACGACATTAACCAGGTCGATGTGGAAGGGAACTCTTCTTACCTGACTGGACAGCCGTATGACTGACGTCAATAAGCAAGACGTACACCGCGGGCTGAGGTGGCCGAACCATGTATTCTGTAGGAGCGACAAACTCCACAACAGAATGATTCAACTCATCACGAGCCCATCGATCGCCAGGCTGGTTCAGACCTTGGTCCCAATCAAAGAGTTGAGGTACCTCATTTGACATGTTGCACATGCAGCACCGCCAGCTTGAAAAAAAAATGAAATCAAGCCCGCGAGACGACAATGGAGACGTACCGGTTTCCACCGTCGATGAACTGCACGTATGGATTAATGTACGTTCTGCAACGTCTGCAACGGGCGATCACAGTGTCTGTTACCAATGGCACAGGCTGTTCGCCATCTTTAACAGTACGGTAGGGTGTGATCACAAGCGCAAGTGGTATCTTTGACTTGTTGAGAAGAGAAGACGTTGTCGGGATGGCGTTCAAAGTAGATCGTTGGTAGCTGTAATCCGCGTTCGCGAACGGGGACGTAGTGATGCACGAGTTGGGCGGTAGCCGAATTTCTGGAGGTGGACGAGCCAATTCGCGTGGGTCGGGTGGGGACGTCAGTAGATTCGTCGTGTAGAGTTGCAGCGGCTTTTGTCCCAAGGTCATCTGAGAAAAGTGATCCGCTACCTGGTTGACAGGTGCAGTTGGTGGGTAATAAACTGGCTCCTGTCCGAAGGCGGGTGCGTTGATGTACTGCGTGTCTTGTGGAGGCGGTACGGAATACTGTGGTTGCTGACCGGCAAAGCCCTGCTCGGCTGCGAGCCCGGGGGTGAAGAGCTGGGCGGTAGGTGCTGGCTGCTGCTGCTGGACACCGACGGTACCATAAGTAGGGTCAGGGATGGCTTCGTTTGTGCCGTAGTAAGCTTGTGTCTGGCCAGCAGCGTACTGGCGACGTTTGGCGTGGGCATGGGCCGGAGGAGGAGAAATGGAGGGACTTTGCACATCTACCGGCGCGGTTGGGATGTGCGCGGGGGGTTCCCACTGTGATCTCCCGGTCGCGGTTTCTGCAAAGAGTCAGTGCTCGGAATGAGCAGGGTGACGAAGAAATCTGACCGATGAAGAGATACCGTGAGTGCGCCGCATCCCTGCAAATTTTCAGTGGTTAAAAGCCTCGAATGTACGCACAACTGTACCATTCTGCGGCCCAACCAGGAGGCAACTGTTGCGCGGGGGAGGCCATTTGAGTCGGTCGAGATGGGAGAATTGGATAGACACGTAGCCAACACGAACAAACAACTAGCTAGCTAGTCGATTCAATAAGACACCCGCACAAGTCTCCAAACTCTCCGTCTCCTCCGCCTTCGCGTCCGCACACCCCGCCCACCGCACCTTGGCGTTCTCGTCCACCAAGTACACGTACCCGACGTGCTTGTTCGTCATGCCCAGGGACTCGCGCACAAACTCTACGTTCTGGCTGGATACGAGATACGTGGAGTGCAGCTCTTTCGGCACCGTTCTCGCGATGGACGACAGGAACAGGTTCACGAGCCACGACTTGAGGAGGTTTTCTTGCAGGTTGATCTGGATATACTGGTATAGCGGGTTGGACAAGTACCGTGCGTTCGTCGGCGCTACGAATCCCTTGACATGAACCTGGATTCGTCAGTCACTACGTCGTAAACACGGGGATTACTGAGCACCTCTGACATCCTGGTGGACAACATGGCAATCACAGAAACGCGACCGCGGCAAATATCGGTCGTGTGTGTCTGAGCGCGCGTGTCTAATCGAGAGCCCGAAATATTTGGGAAATAGAATGCTTTCTGCCTGTTTTCAGCGAGAGACAACAAAATTGTACCGTAGCACTCACATCTTCCCTGACCATGACGTTGGGTGCTATCCACGTCTTGCCGCCATGCCTCCGAGTAGCGTTCAGATCTGTAAAGTAGCCTTTGCTCGCTTCATTGATTCTGGATGGCATGAGCACAGTTAAAGACACTTGAAAAGGTCCCTCACAGATGTTGTCGCTGTTGGAGACGCGTCTCTTGGTCCATCAACTCCTTCTTCGTATCGTCCCATGTCCTGTTATGGGCTACTGGCCTGTCCTTGACGCCTAGAGGTCGCTGCAGCAACGAAAGTTGTTCCACATCGGTGTTCCCTCTCGCCACCGATGAACTCCAGCGAGTGAGTAGCCTCGCTGGACGATGTACGGACATTTCGGGATCGAAAATGTCATCGCCAAATGAGGAAATGCACGGGTTCAGCGTATATCACGTGACCTATATATATATGACGCGGGTCGCGCACACTTTGTTGATTGACCACTCTTGACCTCTTACCACCACCACCACCACCAATCACTCGCTCTTGTATATCTGTACACTACAAACATGGTGCGTCTACCATCGGTTTCGTTGCATTGAACATGCATCTCATTCGGCATTCGCTAGTCTGGAAAGGGTCTGTATACTGCGATATGACTCCCTGACAACTCCTAATCTCGTGGGATCCACAGGAAAAGCTGGAAAGTCTGGTGGCAAGGCCGGTACCGAGGGCAAAGCGCAATCCCGTTCAGCCAAGGCCGGTCTCCAATTCCCAGTCGGTCGGGTCCACCGTCTGTTGAAAAAGGGTAACTATGCCCAGCGTGTGGGTGCTGGCGCACCAGGTACGTGATCATCTCCATCGTCCATCATCCTATATTCATATACATTGTTAGTGTATCTTGCTGCAGTTTTGGAATACCTTGCTGCTGAGATTCTCGAGCTGGCGGGAAACGCTGCCCGTGACAACAAGGTATGTGTGGGAACGGCATCCACCTTGATCGCGGTACTTAAACTAACTTCAGAAACAACGTATTGTTCCTCGCCACCTTCAACTCGCTATTAGAAACGATGAGGAGTAAGCTTGCAGCTCGGTGCAATGATTTGCATATGCTAACCTGAATTAGATTGAACAAACTCCTCGGTGATGTAGTTATATCTCAGGGCGGCGTTGTCCCTTTCATCAACCCCGAGCTCTTGCCCAGCAAAACAAGGTTCGTTGATCCGAATCACTCGATGATGTATCCCTTATATCTGCCACAGCAAAGGCAAGAAGGAGGGTGCCAGCCAAGAAGTGTAGAAGGCTACCTCTGTTTTCTTATTGGTTCGACATCTTTTTATCATCTGCATTTAGTGTATCATGTATTCTCGGTATTCTTTGTAATACAATTAGTGCGCAACGCCAGACTTTACACCCTCTACCAGTTTGCATGTATCCAAGAACAACACATTACATCGTACGATCAGACGGCCGTCGTGAATGAACTCGACCTTCGCAAAACGTGAGCAGAAATCGCTGGTGAAAGAATCAACGCCTTCCAAAACTGTCTCCAAGATATTGGATTACCCTATCGTGACAATGTATCAGCCCAAACCGCCCAAAATCATTCCACGACGTACCAAGTCGCGATGCATCAAACAGAAGGACCCCGAGATCTGCGGCCACGAAAACACCTCGAGCTCAATCCAGCCCTTGAAAGGGATCTTGCGCGTGTCGTATCCACCCACCCGAAGTCGGTACACTGTCCTTGTTCCCGGTACGACAGGGGCATCCTTGCACCTGACGCCAAGCATGCTCAAGCTTTCCTTGACGAGGTTGACGAGGATGCCAGGCCCGATCGACGTGTAGAACCGGGTGAGCTGCGGGGTGTATTGTCGACCGCTTTGGGTTTGGGACTGGTGTCACATCCAGTCATCAGGCGTCAGACAGAGAAGCGCCAAGGTCACGCACGAATAGGAGGAGGGACTGTGTGAATTGAGACTGGGCAGTGGCCATGATTTGGTCGCCGTCGGCGTCTTTGCGCGAGCTAAGGATACGTCACGTCGACCGATGATACATCTCGGAGTGCTCACAACACTTACTCAACGCCCGTGAGGTCGGGATCGGCGTACATGAGATCGCCGCTGTTCCGCAAGGATTGGGTAAGTTCTTCTGCTAATCCCCGAATGCCACGCGTTGCGAGTTGGCTCGACCTATTGAATGTGAACAGTAATGCATGAGTGCCATCGTTCCCACTTGCCTCTTATACCAACGATGCTCGCAGATGTCAGTCATTGTCACGCGATTGTCGGGTTCCACGGTCAGAATGCTGCAAATCATAGCTACGCGATTTGTTGGCTTGGCGTCACAACAAGGAGAGAATCAACGTACACATCGCATCCCTGCCAAGCTTAGTCCACGGTTCTTCGTCGAATATCGCTCCGGTGAGGTATTTGCAGAATTCCGGGCTACGATCTGTCGGCTCGTCCCATGGAGTATCTGAAGAAATAGTTGAGAATATGCCAACGGTCAGGAATACGATACAAACTTCCGACGAGAAGTGCAAACAGGATGATACCCATACCCCATATGTCGATGGGTACTGCTTGATACAGTTCCCCGTTCAGCTGTCAACATATCAGTGTGGGCATTCATATCATAGAAAGAACGAAGCGACACACTTCTGGTGCCATATAGGGCAGACTGCCACAGCGATCTCTCAGTGCCCGCACCTCCCCCTTTTGCTTGTATACAGCGGAAAGACCAAAGTCGGATATCTTGAGCGTTCCGGCAGCATCGAGGAGTAGGTTTTCAGGTTTCAGATCTCTGTGGCACACGCCTTGCTCATGAATGTACATCTGTGTGGCGTTCAGTGAGTGGCGCGGGGATATGATCAAGGAGGCGTACCATCCCGTCCACCAACTGCTTGAAATATATATGTGCCACATCCTCGCTGACACCAATATCCGCTGCTATCGCGGGCGTGAGCGCCGTGGCATGATATACGCGCCTGAAACGATACGCACGAATCTTGTCAAACAAGTCCCCTCCTGCGGCGAACTCGAGGAGTACATAAACTCCGGGTACATAGTCTTTGTAGCCCAGTTCCACGGTGATGGCACCGATGAATTCGAGAACGTTCTTGTGTTTCAAGGCGTTGTGGATTCTTATTTCCTTGTCTACCGTTTTGCGCTCGTTTTCTGTCGTATGTTCTTTGATGTAGATGAGTTTGCAGGCTGCCACCAGATGTTTCTTGACGTTCACTGCCTGGAACACGCTGGTTACGCGGTCATATGAGTAAAGGGATAGAAAAGGAGCTGGGAGACGTTACCTCGAGAAGCCACCCCCACCGATTTCTTTGATGAGCTCAAAACCTGGGTCGCTGTAAGCACGGGACATGCAATTGACGGCACAACCCACCAGCGACTTTTGGATACTTCATGGTATAACGATGGAGACATAAACAAGCTCGTATTATTGATCCCGCATACCTTTGTGACAGACGCGGTGTGACAAGAATCACGTGTTCATTGTCACGCGAATGTCCACGCGTCTGCTAGCCCTGCCCACGGTGCTCGTTGCATTCTCTTCGCCCGCCACTCGAGAGGCAGTAAATTGCCTGCCCTGCGCTTGCATGAAAAGTAGAGGCCACTTGGCATGTAGGAATACTGAAAAGCTACTGACGAGCGAAGTTTGTGTTAGCTCCAACGATAGTAATACTTTCGGAGCTCAAACATGTATTGGATAACATAATTTTCACCCATTTCTCGTCTAGTCCTGTGTTAGATTTTGAGCTAGGATATTCTTTCTTGTACTATAGTTATATATTTTACAGCTGTTTTCATAATGATAGGCCTAAGCACGAAAAATACACACAGGCTGAGTCGGAATTTCAACCTGTGATATAGCTGACTCCACTACTCCAACAATGCGTTGACACATCTCCAAAGCAAAGAAGGAGATAGCCCTTCGAATGTCGCTGCAATCTGGTCTAAATGACACGCAAATAGCTGAATATACAGGAATTCGTCCCAGGACCATGAGGGGTCTCCACAAGCGCTTTCGAGAAACTGGTGAGACCATGAAGAAATCAGTGGTAGACGGCCGACCCAGGCTTCTGAACTCGTTGGATGCCACGGTGGGTGCCCCTCAATGCATGTCTTTGCATGTCTCATACTTTCATACAGTTCCTAGAAGATCTGGTCGAGTGCCAGCCCGACATTATGCTCCGTGAGATTGCGGAATATCTGCGGTAGATTTGTCACATCGACGCATCTCTAGCAACAATCATGAGGACGCTGCAACTTGTCATTTCTGCGGACTCTCGGCAACTTCGGCTTGCTAAGGTTCGGAGTCCGCCTGTATGTGTATTCCTGACGTGATGGCCTATCGTTATGAAAACAGCTGTAAGTTGAACGAAAGAGAATAATGCGGCGGTTGTTGAGATCAGGATGTTTACATTCTGCCATCAAATTCAACCTCCGACAATGTGCCGCACCGGCCAGCCAAATCCAAAATCCGAAAACCAGTCAAAACGGTTTCAAAACTGGGTGTGTCAACGTACAAAACGGTTTTAGGTGTTGCAAAACGAATCTCAAAACGGTACTCAAAACGGCCTCAAAACGGCGGCCGTTTTCTACTCTGAAGGACCCTAATAATTGCTTTAGAACATTTCCGTAACTCGACTCCAGAACACCTCCAAAAGGAACTGTTTCCTGTGCTCCTTGAACACAGAATTTGACGCGACTACAATCACGTTTCGCATGCGTGCAGGCGCATACAGATTGCATAGCTATCTGGTTGGATGATCGTCTCGTCTCGCCGGAGAGTCTGGAATGCTTACAGAGGCCGATTTTGATCCATGTGGTGTGCCATCAGTCGAGGCGCAACGGCTTGCAACGCCCCTCAACTCCGTTCTCCATCCCCGAAGATATTCATTATGGTGTAGGGTGTGAACCTGCAGGAATGTATCTAATGGTAAGGGCACGGGCGATACGAGTAATACTTGCGAGACATGTGATGTTCGGAGGCGGGTGAGCATTCCATTTACTGTGAACGCGATTTGAAGATATTTAACACAGCCAGTTCCCTCCCAGATGTATCTAAAACGAGTGTGCAGTACAGTAATCCCTGTGCTTCCTGTTCTAGATCCTACTAATTCTATTGGTGTGGAGACACGCTCGTGAGAGAACGTTCTCAGTTCGAGGTGCTGCTGTTCATGCCTTTTGGGAAGTCACCACTCAAGCCGCCCACAAGCACGAAGACATTCATGTCCATTTCCGCCATTGTGTTCCCCATGCAGCGTATCGTGCAGACGGTATGTTAGCTCATGTGTCAGCCCCCCGCTACCCATGGATCGATCTGGTCTTGGCAACTGCTCGCCCTACATCGTGTATCAAGAGCCGTGTGGCGTTTGTCGTGTTATATGGC
>JBBPOH010000400.1:0-13818 GCA_038091335.1 Phylloporus arenicola | reverse complement strand
GGACGCACGCACCTGTTCTGGTTCGAGATGGTCATCTACAAGGAACGCAAGACGTTTTGGGAAAAGTACCGAGTCGTCTCCCTTTATTTCATGCGTGCAACGACAAATCATATGTGAGAGTACGATAACATACAACAACTGCAAGAGCAAAACGATTCCAGAGTGCCAGTCCATAATCTATATACGCGAGTGCTGTAACCGGGTATTCGGAGAGCGTAGAAACCAGAGCCACAAGAAAAGAAAGGACAAGAGCACTAAACTTTCACTCTACCAGAGAGTGAATGAGAGGGCGAGATGGGCCCTCTAAAGGAGAGGGTCTGCATGGAGAAGCGTTGGAGGATCTGCTCGTCGATGGGATCTCGTCTCGGGTATGGGAGCATTGTAAGATGGTCGAGAGGGACGAGCTTCTCGGAGAGGGAGGCGGAATGTATTCTTGGGCTCGGGGTGGCTGGGATGGATGAAACTGAGGAGGGGGGAGAGGGACAGCTGGCGGCAAAAGAGTCCCGATACCGGATGTGGTCCCTGCCGGCAACTAGATTAGGTTCCGAGTATGTTGTTTGACGGACACCCGATGAAGTATAATGGGTGTGGTCGGCAGATGACGGCATTGAATAGGTAGTTTTCCGAGCGCCCGGAGCTTCTGAGAGGTCCAATTGAGAAGGATTGGATGAGGTGGGGAACTCGGTATAGATGGGGGTGGGTTGGTAGAAAGAAGGGTCAGAGGAGATGACAGCTTCCATAGGCGCTTGTGACATGCGTTTCGCCACGACGGATTTTGGGAGATCGTCCTCTCTTCGGGATTTGCCATCTCTGCGTGCACTACGGAACCAACCGTCTGGAACGGGAACATCGCCGATGCCTTGGATATTATCGACGGTGTTGAGCCGATCAAGTTTTTGTTGGCTAAAGTATGCCGCTATCAGGGGAGAAGATTGGAGGCGCCACTGCGGAGATTGCCATGAAACACATACTGAGGTGCCACTTTCTGACGATGCCTCGTGAGCGATCATCGGGCAAAGAAACACGAACACTATAAGTTTGCTTTATTAAGCGTTCAGATTCGCTCGTAGCACGGGATCGAGGTGAGGGGTACATGCTGTATGAGAGGCGCGTTGGTATGAATGGGATCGAGCAGAGGAAGGGACTGACCTAATCATTTGCGCCCAGGGGGTGGATGCTGTGGCTGGATCGTCCGAGAGGTCGCACTCCTTCTGGTGGTAGAAGAGAAAGTCCTAGAGGGGGATGAGCATGGGGCGAGGGTGGGTGGGAGGACGCACGTCGCGGACACGACTGGGGCCCCAGCCCATGCCGTCTGTCCTGGGAGGGTGTCAGTTGGGTCTGGGTGGTGGTGAGGGACTGACCAGCGCTCCATGCCGAGGCCCGTGGCCTCTGAGTTTGCGCTGCGCTCTTCCCAGACATAGACGTTCCCTGGCACGATTGCACGGCGCTCCTCTGCGTCGAGGCGGCGGGTGATGAGGGGGATGGTGTTGCGTGCGACGGCGTAGAAGACGTGGAGTGCGTCTCTGGTTGAGCGGATGCGGACGTTCTGGAGGGAGGGATGCTGCATTGGTGTGGGAAGGGGGCGAGGGAGAGGGTATTAGTATATATTAGCGGTATTATTTTAGGTTTGAATTGAGTTAGCACACGGCTGACCCACCTCTGCTTAGATCGACGCCATCATCTCACGGCAAGCGTTGAACGGGGATTACTATTCCCTCCAAATGAAGTCTGTGGGGATCTACGCGTCTCTTGATGTCTCCAGGGTACAATATAAATGTAGTCTACCGTAGCACCAAGTCGCCGTTCTTACACAACCAAATGGTCTGGCGAAAAATGGGGTCAGTCTTTGTCCCCTCACAATGCGGGCGGATCTCACCTCGTAATGGAAGGACAATGGAGACCAAGTCTGGAATTTCGGCATAGTGCATCTCCCCACGGAACATGTACCGTACCCGTAATAATTTAGGGGCGTCTGGCGTCGGGTCACAGAATCCTTGTATGCCCGTCTGCCTCCATCCAGTCAGCGCCTTTCAGCTCCATTTCCAAACTCCTCACCTTGGGAACCTTGTTCGACACGTACAACTGACTATTATGCACCAGCGCCTGAAGTGGTATCGTCACGTCTACTTCTAGTCCCGCCGTTTCATTGTCCTGACACGTCGGTCCATAAGTGCCCTCCAGGATCACAAGTCCTGTCCAGCTTGGGTAAATTCAGGTGCACTCTGCATTTGTCGTCAACGTTACCTCCTATTGCTCTTTCAGCATCCATATGCTTTCGCGCAGGTTCTCGCAACAGGAGAGTGGTATTCTCGGTCTCCCTCATTACCGCCGACCTCTCCTCTTTCAGCGCTCTTCGCGCCGCATCAAAGTACCTGTGTCCGCATTTGTAAGCACCTCTACGTGCCCAACCTGTCCACCTACTTGGCACGCTGCGCACGACGGCGAGGTTTGAGTATGAAATGATATCCAACAACAAACGCTGTGGAGGGTATCACAATCGAATACAAGCCCAAAGTTCGATTGCTCTCTGGCGCAAGCACGATTGGCAGTGTCCATTTCTGCCGGAGATATGACAATCTGACGGCTCAATTTAGTCAAGCTAGATGGAGCTTCGGGTGGCTTACTCAAGTCTCACAAACACCCCCCAGTTTCCCACTCCAGCCGTGGTCGAAAAGGCACTCCTCTTCCCATTCCATCTTGCCGAGACAGAATACGCCACGCCGAGCAAACCAATTTCCACCCCTGCTTTTAGACGAACGGCAAGCTCGTGCAGCAAGACGGAATAATTCACTGTGAAGCACGACTCTATTCCCTGAAGAACGAGGCCACAGGACCACGACCCAACGCCTGCGCCGAACCCACTCACGGACCCAGGTCCATTGCTAAGCATGGGTTCAGCGGGCTCTGGAGCCTGACGGTATTCATCTGGTATTGTCAGGTCAAATGGCTTTGACAGGTGCAAATGAAACTCGAGACGGCTGGTAGACCCTGGCGACGATGACCAGGACATTGACGCCTGGGTTGGGGAATGACGAAACAATCGTCGACCGAGAGACAGGGTCGCGAACGGAGGCACGGTGTTCCACAAGGCGGGAATAAAACCGGTGCGTAACACGGCAACATTGTCACCATCGTTGTATGTCGACGTTGCGGCGATGATGTGGGGGTTCAGGAATCCTGCTGTTAGCTGCGATGGAGGTCATTCACGTCGTCTCCGCATCACAAACGTGTAAAACTTACTTCCAACCCCAATCGGGGGGAAAACTGGTGCTGTAGAGTCCCTGCGATGGTGCGGGTGATATTCCGTTGGCCCGTCTGGGCATGACCTGTGAAAGAGACGGTGGTTTGGGGTCCTAGACGCTTCTACAGGATGTTTGTCAGGTCGACCAGATTGGAGGGAACAGATGGATTCTGACGGTAACATGCTGGCGGACACCAAAACTGGTTAGGCCAACGCCACGTATGCGGTCAAGGATGTTGCGGGACGGGGCTGCGGAATCACTGGTCGCAAATAGGGGGGAGGCGCTGATTGAGCAAGTGACCGAGCCTCTGGGCTGAAGAAACTCTTCAACTATCTCATGGCGGCGATCAAACTCCCATTCACTGAGCGCTGCATTGATCTGATTTTCCGTTGGCTGAGTATTCCGTGCAGTGGCTTCACAATCAACCTACTTCTTCGTTATCTTTTGATCGCAGTTCCGCGGGCCATTTCCATTTGAGAGCTTCTGGGCCTGGGAGAGGTATTTATAAGAGGTGGAGTGATTGCGGGCTGTGCTTACCCAGACGATCGTAGACTTGTCTGTTGGAGCAAGACCGGACGAATGTGAGGTGCGCGGAGAGAAACGGAGCATGGGAACGTACCGAAGGAAGGGGTCTGACAGGACTAATTTGCATGACAATTAGGGACAGCGTGCACGGCGAGGTGTGAACCGACCTTCATAAGCCTTTTGGATGTCGAGGAACCTTGCGGCCGCGGTATCCTTTGTGCGTGGGTCGTGCTGCTTGTCGGGGTGAAAGATGACGGAGAGAGATTTGTAGCGCTCGCGAATCTCTGCCTGCGAGGCTGTCTCTGGCAAATTCAAGACGGCACTAGCAGGTCTAATCACTATGAGGACTTGGTTTGACTTGACTTACTAGAAGGTGTCCATTAGCAAAAGAGCCAAATGACAAACGCGGTGAACGAGTGGTGGTCACGTGACACTCCCACGGGGCTAAGCTGACACGTCTTGTTCCTCTGTTTTGCTTTACCACCATCAATGACCTCCCGCATCAACATCGGTCGCCCCGTCGCCGCGAGCTACAACGCTGACCCACACGGCTTCGCAAACACCCGCTCTTCGCCGGGCTACAGGGCCGCCGACCCCGACGACCCGCTCGAGAAGCTCAGGGCGTTTGCAAAGCAGGTCGAAGACGCCATCGAGATCTACTCGCAGCCACTCCGGCCCCACCTCCCCGCCATCGGTCGTTTCCTCATCGTCGTCACGTTCTTCGAGGATGCCCTCAGAATTCTAACGCAGTGGACCGACCAGCTCTGGTATCTTCAAACGTGCGTCTCTTTTACTCTCCCACAACTCCCTTTTTACCCCTTTGACAGTCACAGACACTTTTACTGGGGTCTTTCCCATCTCTTTCTCTTGTCGAACGTCATCGTGCGCCCCTTGCTTGTTTACCTTTGCAATCTGTCGACCATGGCAACCGCAGGTCATGCTCACAGCTTCATCAGCTGTCATATCAAAGCGTTTCACCGAATATGCTGTCCTTGGTCTCTTCCTCGTCGTCCTCTCGCAGGGATTCGGTTATGGCCTCATCTTTGACCTCAACTTTTTCCTTCGAAACCTCAGTGTGATCGGCGGTCTCGTCATGGTATTCAGTGAAACTCTCATCTCCAGAAAGAAAAATTTCGCCGGTCTACCTTCCATAAGTGAGACCGATCGCAAGAAATAGTCTGTTGCATCAATCACCTCTCTTGCTCCCTCTGATCACATGCCGCTAGCTTCCTCCTCGCCGGCCGCGTCCTGCTCATATTCCTGTTCATTGGCTTCATCCTTCAGGGCAAATGGAGCGTAGGTCGTGTCTTTGTCTCTCTTTTCGGTCTCGCCGCCTGCATCATGGTCGCTGTCGGCTTCAAAGCCAAGTGGTCTGCGACCTTTCTTGTCATCGTCTTGAGTGTCTTCAACGTCTTTGCCAACAACTGGTGGAACGTACACAGCGCACATCCCCAACGCGATTTCCTCAAGTGAGTCGCTGATCGCACCCATGTTTGTGTTGCTCATGCATTCTTTAGATATGATTTCTTCCAGACGCTCTGTACGTCGCTCTGGCGAATCCGGGTGTTGCTTGCTTACCTTTTCGTTTTAGCGATCGTCGGTGGTCTGATCCTGCTTGTGAACATTGGCCCAGGTGGTCTTTCTGTGGACGAGAAGAAGAAGACGTACTGAGTCCTGCTTTATGCACTGAGTGGTAGTCTGTGGTCTCTACTAGTACAAGATCTTGTATCACTCGTGTGCATTTTGAACTCAACCGCGATGAGCCATGTCAAGGTCTACACCGTCAATGGCGCCGTCGCTGGCTCTTCCTCCTCGATACCCGACTGGCTCACCAGAACGAGGACGGCGAAAACCAAGGGCAAGCGGGCCCTCAGAGAACACGTCCAAGGTCAGGTAGAGCTCATCCAGGGCTTCGAGTTTCCAGAGGCCAGCAACAAAATCAGATCCACACGAGACGGCCATCATGCCATCGCAACGGGCACGTACAAGCCCCAGATGCGCGTATGGGACCTCGACGAGCTCACGCTCAAGTTTGAGCGCCACGGCGACGCCGAAAACGTCGACTTTCTCGTGAGTCCGCCGGTCCAGAAAACCGACGTTGCGCTCAGCCAACCCACAGATCCTCTCCGACGACTGGACCAAGTCGATCCACCTCCAAAACGACCGCACCCTCACGCTGCACACGCAGAGCGGCCTGCACTACCGCACGCGCATCCCGCGCTTCGGGCGTGCGCTCGCGTACGACGCCCCCTCGTGCGACGCGCTCGTCGCCGGCGCAGGCCCCGACGTCTTCCGCCTCAACCTCGCGCAGGGCCGCTTCCTGAGCCCGCTCGCGCTCGGCGCGCCCGGCGTGAACTGCGCGGACGTGAACCCCGCGCACCGCCTGCTCGCGTTCGGCCTCGACGGGCGCGCGGCCGTGCAGTTCTGGGACACCCGCTCGCGCGCGGGCGTCGGCGTGCTCGAGATGCCGGCGCGGATCCGCGCGGGGCGGCGGGCGGCGCTGCCGGGGGTGGACGACGCGCCGGGGGCGGGGGCGGAGGCGGTGACGGCGATTGCGGCGCGCTCGGACGGGCTGTCGTATGCGGTCGGCACGTCGACGGGGCATACGCTGCTGTATGACATACGCTCGTCGCGGCCGTTTGCGTGCAAAGACCAGGGGTATGGGTTGCCGCTGATAAACGTTGCGTGGCTAGAAGGCGGCAGCCGCATGGCCGGCGACGGCATGGTTCTCAGCGCAGACAGAAAGGTCATTAAAATATGGGAACGGAATACGGTGTGGTCGGGGTCGTTTGTTCGCGTGTCGTGTGCTCATGCGCTTGTTTCAGCCGTCGTCCAATTTTGTGTCCATCACACCGGCCACCGATCTCAATGATGTTCATCACATACCAGGGAGTGGTTTACTTCTCACCGCCAACGAAGGCATCAACATGGGGTCGTATTACATCCCTCAGTTGGGCCCTGCACCACGTTGGGCAAGCTTCCTTGAAAACATCACAGAGGAATTGGAGGATCAAAGCGTACGGAACGTGTATGAAGACTACAAGTTCGTCGAGAGGAACGAGCTACGGATGTACGTCCTCCTATCCTGCGCATGTTGCATTGAATTGATCCTGTACGCAGCCTCGGGCTGGATCACCTCATTGGCACGCCTGCGCTCAAACCATATATGCACGGTTACTTTGTGTCACTTAAGCTTTATGACACTGCGCGCGTTATCGCCAATCCCTTTGCATATGCAGAGCACCGCGAGAAAATTGTCAAAGAACGGCTTGAAAAATTGGCAGACACGCGCATACGTACGCGCAAGGACGGTGCTGCACCGTCTGTCAAGGTCAACAAGGCACTCGCAGAGCGGATTGAACGCAACACCGAGCGGGAGCGAACGAGGGACGAAAAGAAAAAGGCGAGAAAGGCCAAGAAGGCCATGGAGGGTGACGGGGAGGAGGTCATGTCTGTGGACGAACAAGAAGAGGCTGGGGAAGAACAAATCACGTTGCTGAATGATCCCCGATTCAGGGACCTCTTTGAAAATCCCGACTACGCGATGGACGAGACGAGCAGGGAGTACGCGCTTCTCAATCCCTCTTCCGTTGCGTCGAGGAACGCCGGGAAGACGGCGGTGGAGGATGAAGAAGCAGAGAGTGACAAAATGTCATCCGGTGATGAGAGCAGCGAGGATGGCAGCGAGAGTGATGACAGCTCTGATGCTGGCGGTGCGTATAGAGGAAAGCATAAAGCGTTCATTTCCGGAGGCTGACGCTTTGCGACTACAGCCCTCAATCAGCATGATCCCCGATCCCATCCAGGGCAGAAAAACGCACGTCTCCAGCAAGTCTACTCGCGGACACGCGACACCAATAGACGGGCGAGTAAAGTTCGCCTTGTGCCCCTTGTCGCGCAGTCGAGTGGACCGGCTGGCAAGACGAACGACAAGGATGCTTCGTTTGGACAACGCCTCGTTTCTCGACAGACGCACAAGTCTGGTGAGGACTCGGCTCTGGCTGCTCAGTTCGGCGCAGATGGCGGGATGGAGGTGAGCTTTGTCCCGTCTAATATGACAACGCAGAAGAAAACGAAAGATGTGCGCAAGGGTGTCGAAGTGTTTGGGGCGGGTATGGAGCGGGGCGTGGAGGAGTCGAGAGGAGAGATGAGCGAAAGCGAGCGTAGTGGTCGCAAACAACGTCGAATTGGAATGCGGAGTGGTAGTAGAAATGTGTTTAGACGATTAGGATCCTAGTTTGTTACTACCACGATGGCAGATCATTGTAAGTCTCAGTAATTATTGACCGACATTGTCTCAACTTTGTAGCGACATATGCCGCTGCTGCACTCGTCCCGCTCATAAAGGCGCCCGCTGTGAGGGTCCCTCCGCCAGTGGGTCACTACTGTCATCGTCGCATCTTGATTCCATACCTTTCCTCCAGGTCCAACTCCCACCCGATATTCACCCACTTCCTGACAGCGTCACGCCCTACGTGAGTACCCGCATGGCTCGTCAACGACCCCACCGACGACCCCCCGCAGTTCGTCTACCCGTTCGTGCTCGAACCACACATCCTCACCCTCGAGGCCGCGCGGCGAAGCACGCTCGCCACCTACACCGCCCGGCGCGAGGGCCTGCTCCGCGCCCGGGAGGGCGAGAAGGAGCAGCGCCGGCGGGAAGCGCTCAGACGGGTCGCCCCCGGGTTCGACGGCGGCGGGACCCCGCTCGAGCCCGTGCGCAGCGCGCCCGACAAGCCGGGCAGCCCCCCGGCGGACGTCATGAACACGCTCGTGGACGCGCTCGAGAGGATGTCCGCGGCGCCGTGAGGGGTGGGAGGTCGACGGTAGGGTACGAACGCTGTCCATCCAGCATCTTATGGCATTGCACGATGTGAAACGCGGCTGGTGGAGATGCTATCGGCTGCTCTGCGCCACTGGGAAGGGGTGATTGAAACGTCAAGTCAAACACAAGCGCTGCGTGCCTGCCTAGCTCCGTTGTTTATCGCAGCCAGGAGATAAGGTGACCCTTGACTTTCTCAGGCTGAGGGTCTTGCCGTGGTTCTGTGGGTTCCCATCGAGGAAATACAGGTCGGTAAACTGGTCTGTATGTCCCCTTTCTGATCCGGAGGGGAATGCTTATCACTCAGTGCTGTCAAGAGCGACGTGAGTTTCTCTTTGGAATTTCAGAGTCTTGAGCGCAGTGCCATCAACAATTAATGACAGCCTGGCCTCTTCTCATCGGTAATTCTGGTTTTTCTCAGCATGAAATGCACCAGCTTGAGGGTCGCTTATGAGTGATCTATTAGTGTCTTGGGGTGCGTGGCTATGGGACATTGGGCTGAAGGCAGCAGTAAACAATGTGTGTTGCTTGTTCCTCGTGTGTGGTGACTGCATCCTAGCTCGATTTTCCTGCGAGCCTACCCTCCTTTGCATTATCTCGACAAATGTCCCATTTCCGTTCCCCCTGATCAGTCAATGCGGTCACACAAACTCCAGGAACAGATTACATGCTCAACCAGCAATATCACTCAGGGAATCATTAATTACCTTTGACGCCGTGCTGTGGGTACAAATCGGTCACTACATCATCCTCTGCCGCAGTCGTGAACCAACTGTTTGACGTATACCACTGGTCTTCTCCTGATACCCTCGATATAGACGACCTTTTTAGTCGTGATGCGTTGCTGCCCAGGTCAGCGTTATTGGAGACCTGCAGCGTCCCCCGAGTTGACGCATAGGCTCCCGACAGAGGGAACCCCGAGCTTGTTCCAGCGCCCGAGAACGTGGCCGAGGACGGCGAGTACGACCCTTGGCCGCTCATCGAGAGCGACGGAAATGCACCCGAGGTGCCAGGCGATGAGAGCGACACGCGCAGTTTGCGGGTCGGTTCAAACGGGGGCGCTTTGCTGGACAAGGTGGACGAGCTGACGGAACTCGTGGAGAGAGAGAGTGAAGAGGACGTGGACTGGGAGAGCGTCGCGTTGGTGGAGAGCGACAGCGACAGCGCAGGCGTATGGGAGAATCCTGAAGGCCCGGGATGGGATATGGAGGAGGAAGGCGCGTGCAATGGCCCTGAAGTCAGGCCAGGCGGAAGTGGTAGCCCCGAGGTGCTGAGGTCGTTGCCTGCTCGATAGGTGGGTTGTGACCGCGGCTGGTGGCGAGAGAGATGTGGGGGCGAGATGGGTGATTGTGACGTTCTGGATGGAGGTAGACGTCCGATAGTACCGGGATGTGATTGGCGTCGCCGCTGCGTTTCTGTTCGCGAAGGATCCCCATGCGAGTCCCATAGGTCGACATTCTGGAGACCGCCCCGTTCTACTGCCTCGATTTCTCGTTCGAGCTCCGAGAGCTGGGCCTCGAGGTCCTGGATCACAGAGCTCTCCAACCTCTCCTTCTTCGAGGTTAACCGATCCAACCTCTGATTCAAGGTCGCACACTCCCCTTTGACGCTCTCTTTCCTTTTCCTGCCCTCCTCCTCTTGCTTCTCTCGTTCCGTTCTGACAGTGTCAGCTTCCCTCTTCACAGTTCTTAGGGTCTCTTCAGCTTCCGACTCCTTTTCCCTCAGCCCAACCAACTCTTCTTCGTCTGCTACTGTTGACTTTTCGAGCTCTTCTCGATTTTCATTTGCGCGTCGAACGGCGTCCTCGAGGGCACGCACACGTTGGCGCGCTTTACCTTCCGCGATGCCGGCTTTCTCAGACGCTCTTTTCTGTACATCAATGTCAGCTCGCAAGCTGGTCGTGGTTTTGTTCGCGTCGCGTCTGCAAGATTTGAGAGCGGCCTGCAGCGTAGCCTGCTCGTTGTGTAAGACGTGTAGCTGGAGCGAGAACGTCCGCAGACGTTCTTCCGGAGCAGGGGTCTGGGAAGCTGACGGCACAGGAGAGTAACATTCGTTGGTGTTGCTCGCCGATGGAAACAGAGGCTCCGGTGCGGCGACGACACGATGGTCATCACCTCGCTCGTTATCCAGAGACGTACTCTCAGCGTCTGGAACCATGCGTTCAGCGTGCGCCACGCTCGACACACGTGTATGCGCACCTTCGGTCGTGACCTGCTTGCGCATCGTGCCCCCGCTGACGAGCGCCAGATCGATGTCATACTGTCTCCCAGGGTGCAATCCATAGATGACGATGATGGCTTCGTCGGCGTGATCGTTCATGCGAAGGATGACGCGTGGCCAGTTGGAGCCGTTTACGTCTACGGAGAGCCCATGTGACAGTGTATCTGCGATGATTCCGCGCGAGTCCAGGGTAGCATCGTTGGCGGCGTCGTTGGATGTATCGGCAGCAAGGTCTGCCTCTGGGTCATCGTCTGCGTGATGTCGCGTGTCGAGACACGATGAAAGGATGAACGTGGTAGAGACGGATGTTATTTCCCGGACTGAAAGCGTGAGGTGAGGTGTCCATGGTCGTATGGAATGCCACTCGGAAGGGCTTGATGTGGGAGGATTCGGGACAGCAGCAGTTGGCGCGTCACCCATGGTCCAGGAAGAGATCGAATTGGCTAGAGATGACCCCAGAATAAGGGAGGTTAGAAAGGGGATCCAAGACAGTATGTCGATTATCGAGTCCGTGATGGGAACGTTTCCTCGCGTTGGAGGGTCGGGGTGTCTGGTGTGGTATGATCAATGACAAGTTGGGCGTTGTTTGGATCTAAAGCCTTTGGCAAACATCTGAGCGTTTCCTTGCCTTTGTTTTGCACTCCTCGCTCACCCCTCCACCCCAGCCTATAAGCCGCCGCGTTTGCTCATCATACTACCCCCCATCCATTGCTTCATCTCTTGCGTCTGTTCTCATATCCCCCTTGATATACTGTGAGTCACACCTGTTCTGATTGCCATCGATCTCTCATCGGCTGTACTAGTGCTAATTCTACTCTCATCCATTGTCTCTGCTCTTGACCGCCTCTTCCATTACTCCGCCTGTTATCCCTGTCGTGCTCTGTAAGTCATAGAATACCCCGCCTCACTGTTGATCTCACATCGGCTCCATCTTTTTGCATGCCAGTCGCAATCGCCTGCCTTCTTCCTCTTTGTTCTGCCTGCTAGCTTTCTCTCGCTCATCTCCGTCCTACAAGCCGCTTTCTTGTCCGTCCGTCTCTGCCCATTGATCTCCTGTTCTGTCTGCCTCGCCTCTCACATCTTGCCTATTTGGCCATCCTGGTACACATCTCATTCGTTCTCCCGGTCTTAACTTGCCAAATCATTCCAATATTGCCCGGTTCCATCAATCACCTTTTGCAATTGAAAATCCTATTTCTGCCCTTGCCTCTTACCACGGTTGTCTTCCCCCGCGCTTGACGTGCTATATTGCTCGCTTGCCTATCTAAGTTCCCAGTCCGCATTCACAGTCCCTCTTTGATTGCCTCTAGCTTGCCATTTGCCATACTGCTATCACCCAGTCCCTTACTACCCTGCATCTCATTAGCATTGTTGATGCCAATCCTCTGATTATCAACTTGTGTCCCACATTTGCTATCAGTTCCTACTTCCTCTCCACTTCTTGTCTCTGTTCATATTTTGCCAATGAACCACAAAAAACCTGGTGACATTATCTTTCAAGTCACAGGCATGTCTCCACTGAGGCTAACATGGTTATTCATGCTAATTCCACCTTGTAGTTGGTCGACATATGGTCTCATCTCCACTTTCCAAACAAGACATCTGTGTCACTGTTGGTGTTGGTGATGTATCCAAGATCACATGTTCTGGTGACCTATCACAGGATGGTCTCACAGTAACACGGAACCATTCCATTCTTTTGTAAGTGCAAAACATCTCCTGTAAACATGGTTTATTCTCATTATCTCCTACAGCTGAGCACCGCTGGCTAGTGCAATGGGAGTAGCCATATTCAATCTTCCAGAGGAGCTTACCCCCAAATGGGATAAACAGCCACTGGGTGATCAAGTGGTCATAAATGTGGCTAGCTTGTTGGAGTCTGGCAATACATGGCAATGTG
Organism: Phylloporus arenicola; assembly: GCA_038091335.1. Classification (NCBI taxonomy): domain Eukaryota; kingdom Fungi; phylum Basidiomycota; class Agaricomycetes; order Boletales; family Boletaceae; genus Phylloporus; species Phylloporus arenicola. The sequence goes on along the minus strand of JBBPOH010000400.1, from coordinate 1,109 downwards.
TGTCCTATTTCCATCTCCACAATTCATTTGCTCATATTGTATCAGGTGATGTGCCTGGACTATCAGTTGGTCCTGCAACTCTCTTAGTCACACACAGGGTCAGTGATGTACTGGTAAGCTTTGGATTCTAGTTCATCTTACATGTGATTGAAGATGTGTTTTAGATTGTTCCAAATGGCCATGACTCTCTGTCAGCTCTTGGAGAATATTCATGGAAGTTATATGACTTTGGATGCCAATGCAAAAATGTACCTTGTGTGTCCACAAACATCGAGGTGGATCTGGCAAGATTGGATCTTTGCCCTTTAGGCCATACAAGCTACCCTACCATCTTGAATGATCTTGCAGTTGGCCTGCACAGACATTATCTTCAGGATGGGGATATTCTAGGTCTTATTAAGGCTATTGAGGTTAACCAAATGAGGCTTGATCTCTGTCCTTTAGGCCATCCAGAGCATGCAGATGCTCTTGAGCTTCATGCACTGTGCTTGTGGTCTCATTATTCAATCCAAAAAAACAAGGATGATCTAAACCATCTGATGGAGCTACAGGAGAGATGCCTTGCTTTGTGTCCATTGGGCCATGCAAAGCATGCAAGAGCACTTGGAGAGCTTGCAAAATCCTTGTGGAAGTGTTTTGAGGTGCAAGGAAACATTACAGACCTGACCAAGGCAATAGAAATGGCAGAAAAAAGGCTTGGGCTTTGTCCAGCAGGCAATCCTGACAATGGGTTAGCTCTTGCAAGCCTTGCAGTATATATCAAAAAACATTATGAAAAACAGGGCAGTGTAATGGACCTGGACAGAGCCATTGATCTTCAAGAGCAGGCCTTGAAGCTTTGTCCACAAAATCATTTCAATTATGGAACTTGTCTTCACAATCTTGCATTATCACTTTTGCATCACTACTACAAATTGAAAAACCACTCTGATCTGAGCAGAGCTATAGAGATGTTCAAAGAGGCATTGGGCATCTATCCAGCGCACCACTCTTCTTTTGCATTCAATGCTTCATCATTAGCAGAAACCACTCTTCTTTTATCTGAATCAACCCAAGAATCTCACCTTCCTGATCAAATACTGGATGGGGCTTTTGAAACCTACAGGCTA